>JBBDGP010001308.1:5895000-6138301 GCA_037952835.1 Lithobates septentrionalis
AAATCAATGGGCAGCGCCGCCGAACCGTGGCTGCAGTGGAGTTTTGCAGGCGGTTTTAACCCTTTTTCAGCTGCTAGCTGGGCTTAAAAGCGCCCCGCTAGCAGCCAAATAGCGGCGCTTTACTGATGACGCCCGGGCGCTGGCAGTGTGGCGCTGGCAGTGTGACAGCCGGGCGCTGCCCTAAGAGATTCTTGTGGGTTTCAAAATATTTAGAAGAAAAAAAAAAAAAAAAGAGGGAACTTCACTTATTCTGATGAACTGATTCTCCTCCAACCCACCCTTACATCACACAACCACGCCACCCTCACATCATTCAGCCCCCCCCCACCGATTTTTTTTCTTTTTTCTTCTGGGAGCACCGATTTCTGGTTCATGCTTGCTCCCATTTCTGCTCGGCTCACACATGAGCAGTGGGAAGCCAGCTTTGAAACATCTGGATGTCACAGCCAGCTCCTCATAAGCAAGAGGATGGCACTGGGGACCTGAAGATTGGCAAATAGCCAGCCCAGGTGATGACAG
Source organism: Lithobates septentrionalis (assembly GCA_037952835.1). Taxonomy (NCBI): domain Eukaryota; kingdom Metazoa; phylum Chordata; class Amphibia; order Anura; family Ranidae; genus Lithobates; species Lithobates septentrionalis. Next base: position 5,895,520 of record JBBDGP010001308.1, read on the forward strand.
CACTGAAACTCTGGACTGGTAAGTGTCTGTATACTAAAAGACAGCAGCTGCAGTATTTGTAGCTACTGACTTAAACATTTTTCTTTTGACAATGACCAGAGCTCCTCTTTAAGCATTCTGTGACTGCAGAGATCCTGAACTCCTGATGGCGTGATAATTTGCCCTGTTTTTCAAGGGGGATTTGTGCTTTTATACAATGTAATACTGACATATAATCACACACATAGGTTGGACTTGATGGACTTGTGTCTTTTTTTCAACCTCACCTACTATGTAACCTAATTTACCCTAAAATGAGTTCAGTGTAACAAACTGCAAATTCTGTGTTTATAGACTATGGAATGGTTTAAAACCCATGTCAAGTGTGTTTTTTTTTTCGTGTGTGTGTGCGTGGTACTTGGGGAATTTTCTCTTCACATTTTTTTTTTTCCTGTAGGCAAAAAAGGAAATTAGAGGAAACTTTGCAAAGTGATGGGAAATTCAATCTTAAAACAGTTCTCCAGGACAGGTGCCCATATTGGAAGATTTCTTTTCTACTCCAGTAACAGCTGCAAAATTTTGGCTTTCACATCAGCATCTTTCTTGGTACTTGGACCTCTCTTTGTACTGCTTGGGACTTCTGTCTCTTCTCCTGTCCTTGTCTCTTTCTTTTGCATCCTCCCTGAAGCTATGGTAACTACTACGCTCACGGGAAGGACTACGACTTCTCCTGCCTTCTTTTTTCTCACTTCGCCTCTTCTCTTTGCAATAATCCTCCTCATGTCTTCGGTGGCGATCATTTCTATCAGGATCCTGCAAATGCAAAAAAGCTTATAAAAATACATACAAAGGGCCAAGTGGTCCAAACAACAAATACCATATATTTTAAGATAAATCAAGTTATTACAGGGATATTACAAGAAACTAAATATAATCTTTGTGTTTAGGGTCTGCACAGGGCCCTCTTCGTAGTTATATTGCATTGAACAACTCCGCAATTAAATCCAAATTCAGCAGGCTAAAGTTAAAATGTACAAACAGAATTAGGGGGCACACCCTAAAAATGTGTTTACATTCAAGATGGTGCTGCTATAAAAGACAGCAAACAGAACAAAATAGATTTTAGCGCACAGTTACAAAAATTACATTTGAGCACCCCCCCCTTCATTACCTCATTAGTTTCCACTTGTGTTATAGGAGTCGTCCCCTTAGTTCCCCCATAAAGAGGAGTGTATTTTTCCCATGGTTGAGAAGCAGGCTCTTGCATTGTATGAATAGTGTAGGACCCACTGATAATGGGGTACTTTGACACAGTAAGTGGGCTTGGCACTATATGACCATATAGTGTCACCAAATCCCCAGATTTTTGAATATGTTCAGGTGTTTTTAAATAGCCTTGCAGGATTTAAATGTAATTTTTCTATGTATACGCTATAATGCATTTTGTTCTGTTTGCGGTCTTATAGCAGCACCATCTTGGATGAAAACGCAAGTCTGTTTGTATATTGTATGGATCCTGACCAGGTCCCTTGGGCCGGAGCACCCCATCCCCCTTTCATTACCTCTCACTGGTGTCCACCTGTGTTATAGAAGGAGTCCTTTCAGTTCTCCCATAAAAAGGATTTTGGCTCCCATGGTTGAGACGCAGGCTCTTTCATTCTATGAATAGTGTAGGACCCACTGATAATAGGGAACTTAGACACAGTAAGTGGGCTTAGCACTATATGGCCATATAGTGTGGCCAAATCCCCATATTTTGGAATATATTCTGGTGTTTTTAAATAGTCTTGCAGGATTTAAATGTCATTTTTGAACACTACAATCTATTTTGTAAAGTTAAAATGTATCCGAATGCAAAAAAAAAAACTTTACTTTTTTTTTGGCTTTGGACATGTAGGTATGGAAGATTCACTCTATTTTTCCTGGTGAACACTGGCACTGAAAGTTGGGGGAAATCTAATACTTTTAGTATTCTCCATGACTAAGCCATATAGGGTGAAACACGTTAGGAGGGCGGTCCCTAGGCAGGAGTCTACTATTGTTGCCATCTGTGCAACCTGGATTGTAGTAATGTCATTGGTGAACAGCGTTTTTTTTTCCTTTCTCTTCGATATATTTTAGTTGTCGTGAAAACAGCGGAAGGAAAAAATGTTCCAGTGGGGATACTTTTAGCAGAGATTTCCCCGATTTGGGGTAACAGTGCTGAAGTAGAAGTACAAGAGTTAGGCCCCTTTAACACGAAGGGTCAGAACAGTTCCACCCTGTCAGTTTTTCAGGTGGATCCGATTGGACAGTCCATTCACCTCTATGGACCAGCTGGTGTAAAAAGCACTTGTGTCCATTTACATCCACCTACCTCCAGTACAATCCAGAAGGGGGTCTATCCTCCTCTGTCTAGGTGGATCAGAGGGCAGTCGGTGTAAGTGTACAGTGGAGTCCATTTACTCCCAGTTGCTGACAGAGCAGGCTCTGTCTGTGTCAGCTCTGCATAAACTGAACAGACATGGATGTGTCATCTGCTCACTCTGCTCTGACAGATCTCCTGCTAATCTCAACGGAAGTTTTTAAATAGCTTCCTGTATAGCTCATTGAATTATAGCCCCCAGCTGTACATAAAGCACCTGTCATTAAATTGTTAACTTCCACATCTTCAGAAGGCAGTACAGATTCCCACTATAAAACAACCAAGAAAACCCAGCACACTTGCCAACTAGCAAAAAAACAAAAAAACACAAGGATAGTCAAGGAGTCTCACCCTAGTGTATGTTTCTGGAAATGGGAGGATTAGATAGCAAACGCAACACAGCTCTACAGTCCAGTTACAAATACCATTCACCTGGTTGCATATCAATCGTCAAAACGGTGTGTTACTCTGAATCAGATCAACATATAGTAAAAAGGGGAAGGACTAGAGAGTTCAAAAAGGAACAAACTGGTAATAGCCAAAAATGTATATTGTATATTTTCTTTATTATGAAAAAATTCCACCAAAATATTCAAAAAATACCTCCACCACTAAATTATAAAATATGATAACGTTATCAAGACACAGATGGCCACAACAGTCATTCACCCTCATTCAAATCATAAACCAGCTTATAAATGAAATCCTAGAGGAAGAAGATATTCATCAGATGCATGGAAGCTAAATGCCAATAGTCACAGAGGAAGTCCATAGGCATTTCAACATATAATTGCTGGGAACACTAAAATCGTGTATATGGAACAATTACAGATAGTCCTAGAGGATCACTAAAAATTTTTTTACCAAGTTGAGGCTTAGAATCAAGGACTAGGACAGAGGAAGGTTGGTGTCTGTAGTATGGCAGAAGCACAGCAAGTGAATCACTGTAGAATAAACGAGCCAAAGTTCAGTCTTAAAGCACAGATTTCATGCATCTGATGAATATCTTCCTCCTCTAGGAATTCCTATATTAATTAGCTGGTTTATGATTTGAATGAGGGTGAATGACTGTTGTGGCCATCTGTGTCTTGATAACGTTATTATCATATTTTATAATCTAGTGGTGGAGGTATTTTTTGAATAATATTTTGGTGGAATTTTTTCATAATAAAGAAAATATATATTTTTTGCTATTACCAGTTTGTTCCTTTTTGAAGAATCCTTTCTGGACTCTCTAGTCCTTCCCCCTTTTTTCTATACACTTGCCAACTACCCTGCAAAAAAAAAAAAAAATTGCCCCGGTCTGACAGTTCATGTTAAAGACAGAGGGTTTAGTAGCACACATTTGCATATGTAAAAGACACAGTGCCCCAAGGCTCCTACGTAGGACCACAGTATAACTCTATAGTTTTGAGGGTCTGCAAGCTGGACCACATATAGCAGTGGATAAATTAAGGACAGGTTAAAAAGGTGCAGGGACACCATGGACACCCAGCAACAGCACAATGGCAGCTGAAAGCACCCATGTGTTCCCACGCACAGTTCTGCTGACGCGATGTGCAAATAAGTGGAAACCACCCCAATCTATAACTAGCCTTTACCATAAGGTGCATATGGAAGGGGCCTAACACTAAAAAAAAAAAAATTCCCAGCACACTTACCAGCTAGCCTGCAAAAAAACAAAATGAGCCCTAACAGTTCAGTACAGATTCCCACCAGGGGGACTGGGGCTTAATCTTGGTTTGGGAAGAAATGGGAGCCTCTTGTAGAGCCTTGGTTCAGCACCAAGGTGGATCACAGGGATCTATTTCAAGACGAACACAAAATTCTTTGAAAAGAACTACAAAGTGTCCACACTTTAGGAAATTTCCCAGAGAGACTTTCCTTTTCCAATAAAGCCTCACCTAAAAATTCCTCATATAACCCTGGTCACTCAGGCTCCATTTTTTTAGCAAGCCCAAGAACCCTGACAGTTCAGGGAGCCTCAGCTCAGGTGGGAAAGAAGGGACTCGTTCACCGAGGGGGGGGGGGGGGGGGGGGAGACTAGAAAAAAAAAAAGACAAAAGAACCACTGAGCAGGGTAGAACAAGGAGGAATCCCCTATAGAGACCACCCTGTGAGGAACAGAAAAGGGGGCACTTTCCAAGAAAACATGTTGCAGGGAGCCACAGATGACAGTCCTGACCCCAACAAGAGGGTGAATCGTAAAGTATTTGATATGCATTCAAGGCAGCACATAGGGAGGGATAAAGACACTCTCATAGATTGCGATAAGAACAGTACCAGGGAAGCAAGTATGACTGGCTTCCAGGATATTTTGTCCCCATGCAGCGCAAGAGGCGGCTCCCAAAAAGAAACTGGGAGAAGCCAAGGCTTGACTACAGCTGCAGGGGCAACAGAGAGAAGAATCTATTCTTACGGAAGAACCTTAATAGAAGTAACCCCCCTGAACAAAAGAGGAGGGCTCTGCTTGGACAAGAGTACCTGAAGAAGGCCCCAGAGGGACAAAAAAGGTCACAGCTAGCAATTAAGAATAGCAAACCTCCTGCGAACGGTGCACATGGAGTGTGAATGTTTAAAAAAGAAGATATACCCAAGACATGCAGCAAAGGGTAGGGGTTTGATGATTCTAAATAGAACAAGTTGGAGGGTGAACAGGAACAACTCTAAGCCATAAAATTCTGTGCATATGCACAGAAAGTAGAGATTTGATAAACTACACTCTCCATGCAACATATTAGGGCTAAGAGCCTTATCAGGACTTAAAGGTTGAAACAGAGCACTTTCTTTAGGAAAAAGCTTGTTAGCCCCCTTGCAATAGAAATAAAGTTAAGTACAAAAAAAAATAAAATGAAAAAGTAAAAATACAAACACAAAAAAAAAAAAAACGACAAGTCTGCGTAAACAAATGCACCACACATATACTGTACATTAGAGGTCGACCGATGTGGGTTTTTCTCTGGCCGATACCGATATTTAGAAATCGGGGTGGCCGATATAGGATGCCGATTTTTGTGGCCGATATTTTAGGCAGATTAAAAAAAAAAAAAAAAAAAAAAACTCACCCACTCCACTCCTCCCTGCTTGCTCCTGTCACTCTACCACACACTTGATGTCCTCAGTACAGATGGCACTGGTTGGCTGTGGCACTGGTTGGCTTAGGCAGGTGGCACTGGTTGGCAGTGGCAGGTGGCACTGGTTTTGGAACCTGACAGATGGCACTGGTAGGTGGCGCTGGCACTGATTGGCAGGTGGCACTGATTGGCAGGTGGCATTGATTGGCAGTGGCACTGGAAGGTGGCACTGGTTTGGAACTGGCAGGTGGCACTATTGGCGTGGTACTGGCAGGTGGCACTGATTGGCGTGGCACTGGTTGGAGGTGGCAGGTGGCACTGGCAGGCGGCACTAGTTGGCGGCACTGATTGGCGGTGGCACTGACAGATGGCACTGGCAGGTTTCACACTGAGCTGAGTGTAACTGTGTGTGAAACTGACAAGCAACAGAGAGATGTCAGAATTGAGTTTAATTTCGGGATAGGCAGGACCCGGCCGGGGTGGGCGGGACCCAGCAGCTATCAAAACACCAGCCAATGATTGGGCTGCTTAAGAAAAGGGACGGGGCCACATACACGTAGCGGCCCACCCAGATCCCATCCCATTGGCTGGTGTTTGATAGCTGCTGGGTCCTGTCCACCCCCGACATAAACCTCAATTCTGACAGATCCCCCTCTCTCTCCTCTGTGTTATGTGTCAGTTTCACACACTCAGCGGCTCTGGCAAGCATCAAGCGCCGCACTGAGTGTGGAGTAGGGAGGAGGAACAGCGGCCAGTGTTAAATATTGGCCTAATTTTGATAATAATCGGCAAATACCGATTTATCAAAAATGGCCAAATATCGGCCGATATATCGGTGGACCTCTACTGTACATTGCTACACATGCCAGAGAAAAAAGAAATTCTAGGTCCCTCATATACAGTTAACTTGCAACTGATGAGCTGTAAAGGAATATAAAGTGCCACCAATTGATAATTTCAAAGTACCATCATTTTTCTTTCAATTTTACAGGCACACAAGAATTTTAAGGCCTGACATATTTGGTATCCATTTAATCAACATAACCTGCTCTCTTACAGTATTTTGTACAAAAAATGGCTGCTGGGGGTTTTAGGCGATTTTATTGCCTAAAATGTTGGTTTTAACGTGTGAAATATTTAAAAACTGCTCCAGATTGTAAGTGGTTAAACAAAATCTAAAACCTGACATGTGAATTAAAGTGGATGTAAACCCAAAAAAATATTTTTAAATTAAGACTCATATCGGTTACAGCAAAGGATGTCATTTCATCTGTGCCCAGTCTTGCCGTGAAGAGTTAATCCAGCTCTGAGCAATCCTCTTATCTTTCTTCAGTAAGATAAAAAACACACAGAGAAATAGAAGTCCCTTCTTCCCTCTTGCTGTGACTGACAGGGGAATTCCTTATCTCATGCATGAGTGTGAGAGAGGCATTCTGTGTACTTCACATCCCCCCCTCTTCTCCAGCTCTCCCAGGATTGGCTGCTCCACACCTCAGCATAAATGGGGGAGCTGAAGTCATGTGGTGGCTTTGGTAAATTTCCCGGGGTTTGACTGGATGTTAGTGATCATGGGGCATAATCCACAAGACCAGCAGAAGTTCAGTGTAAGAAATATCGATGCCTGGCCAAGGGGAGTGTAGAGGTGGATAGGGAGTCTACTGACATCACGACTCCACCCACCGAAACCTGGACAACAGACCTGCCCACAGAATCCAGAGTATTGCAGGGCTCCAAACAGCTAAAGGGGAGATATTTGACAGGTAAGGATACATGCAGGAGGCATATATATCCTTAAAGATCACCATTATGGAAATAATTTAGAAATGATGAGAGTGGGTTTACATCCACTTTAAGTAAGCTACTTTTGCATGAAAGTTGCTTGACTGTCATTGATCCAGGGGTTTCTGGGTCTCTGACTTAGAACAGGCGTAGATATCAGAAATTCCGAATTTTCAGACTTTCTTTGCTCTGTGCTGGTTTTCGAGTCTGTGATCCAGAGCTACTAAAGCCAGACTGTCAGGAAACTAGCATTCTCAAGATACCAGCAAATGCATTTATCTTGTGATAATTGACCAGGAGGGTGGGGCTTGATTATAGGTTCACGTTTAGAGCATTACGTAGGCTTTGCAACATCAAGGTTCAATCTACAATTTGTATGTCAATGTACTGTTTGTGATACCAGAATATTTTAACATTGCTGCAAATGTTTAAAGAAATGAACATATAATATAAATATATGTTTAGCAGTGTTTAGCAGTGCAAGTTGCATAAAGTACCTTTGACTTTTTTGTTCTCCTTTCATCTTCATCATCAGAGTAGTGGCGTTTCTTTTCTTTTTTATGTTTAGAATGTCGATGACTTTTGCTTGTCTCCTCTGCATTGTCTTCGATCAGAAGATCATATTTACTGCTAAAGATTGTCAAGGTTGTTTTATTTTTTATTTTTTTACAAGGATAAAAATATCCCTTACAGAATGACAACCTCTAAACCAGTGGTTCTCAACCTCAGACCTCAAGTACCCCCAACGGGCCATGTTTTGGGAGCTTCCCTTAGGTAAACTAGCTCTTAACACCAGGTCATTGATAACGATTTAAAGCAGCTATGCAAAGTGAAGGAAAACCTGAACACATGGCCAGTTTGGGGTACTTGAGGACTGAGGTTGAGAACCACTGCTCTAAACAGCAGTCCATAAGGGTGCCCCCCCTGCCCCCCCCATACATGCTCCACAATTAAAGTTTTGCAACACCAAGATCAGCGGGGAGGTGCCTTGCATTGTTACAGCGCAATACTTTTTTGTTTGTTTTTTTAATACTGACATTTCAGTCATTGCTATGCACTGCAGCTGTACTGCAGTTTGGCGATGGATGGAGACTTCAGATGAGCTGCGGTGTGCTGTGGAAAAATGCGAGTATGCTGAATTTTCTGTAGCACATCCCTCTGGTGAGTTGTAGTGTGAATGGGGCACATGGAAAACAATTATTTTCTATTTACCATGGAATTTGCCTCTGCTGATTTAGTGCAGAATAACAGGTAAATGGGCACAGTGTAAACATGGATGACCATCATATTATTTCTTTCAATTAACCCTATCTAGCTGGGGTACAGTACATGTAGTAGACACAAAATATATATATATATATATATATTTTTTTTCTCAAAAATATGTCTTATTGTGCAATCTAATTGGGAGAAAAGTGATGTTGAGACCCTTGACCTCATGGGCTTAGGAAAAGCTGCACCACCATCCTGTGCAACAGCAATGGATCTCATGTCTGATAACAATTCTAGAGACACAGTCTGCTTTAGATGTGTGACATTTTTATAACCCTAAATACAATTTATTACATTTTCACTCTTTAGTTGTAGGTCAACTTTGTGGAGTACTGATAAATATAATGAACACTGGGAAAAAAAACGGGTAGTTTTACCTTACCAATGCCTTTTTAATATATGAACAGTGTACAAGAATAGTTTTGTGATAAGAGACAAGCTATACTTACATTTTCCAATCGGATATAAAAACAGACATGCATTTTTGCGATCTATAAATGCATATACAAAAGAGATCACCTTGATACCACATCCATTATTACACATTGGGGGACATTTACTAAAACGGTTGTACACAGAATCTGGTGCATCTGTGCATAGTAACCAGCTTCTAACTTCAGCTTGTTCAGTTAAGTTTTGACAATAAAACCTGGAAGTTCACTGCTTACTATGCACAGCTGCACCAGATTTAGTAAATCCCCCTATAGTGTATTTATGAATGCACGCAAATTTTGAATGCAGAGTGTAAATCTCCATCTACTGGCTAGAAAGGAGAATGTAATATTTAATATGCAACTGACTAAACCACCATTATATTCTCATTAAAAAGCAAAGCTTACCTTGCAACATAATAAATGCACATTTCAAATGTGTATAGAAAAACCATTACATCTGTTTTTCAATTGAAAGCAACTTATTGAAAGTTAACAATTTTTGAGTTAAAAGGAGGCTTAAAGTGATTATAAAGGAAATTAAAATAAATTAAAAAAAAAAACATCTCTATACTTACTTGCTCTGTGCAATTCCATTGCACAGAGCGGCCCAGAATCTCCTCTCAGGTACCACCCCTCTGGTGCTCCTGGCCCCTCCTCTCTGTCCTGTGCTCCCACAGGAAGCCACTTCCCATGGGGGCACTAGTGCATGCTGGCTTCAAAGCCCCGCTACTGCATCCATCGACACAGAGGGACTCGGCCCTGCCCCCCGCTCCCTCATCACTGGCTTTGCTGGTGCACCAGCGGCTGTCAATGAGACATGGAAGTGAAGGGAGAGAAGAGCTGCAGACGTGCACAGTGTTGGATCGAATGAGGGATTAGGTAAGTAAGGGGGGGGTGAGGGGCCAAAAACAATACCTAAACATTTTTTACCTTAATGCAAGTAAAAAAAATAAAAAAATAAAGTTTAGGCTTTAGAACACTAACAGACATCTGCCTTTAAGATTACTTTGGTATATGCTGGAAAGTATCCCTGCTCAGGATCAGTTGTTGACCAATTGCTACTTAAACTGTACATAGCAGATAAAAGAGATTTTGGTTGATTAACCACTTACCGCAAACCGCCGTAGCTGCACATCGGTACTTTGACGTAGAATACCGGGGTCATAGCAGCCATAAGCTGCCATAACCCCGGTATTTACTGAAACGGCGGGCGGTCCTCTAATCTTAAAGTGGTCTCCACTGCGAGATCATGTTCATCAGCGACGGGAGAGGTGCCCACCCCCCTCCCGCCGGGTTTGGGTCATCTCCGCTGCTTACCGGACCTGCTGTTAGCGGCGGAGACGATCTGGTATTTTCCCTTCAGAGACTGAGTTGAGTGAGGGAATGATGGCCCCCACTCGACTCAATGATGTTAGCGACATCAAACGTCCCTTCCGCTAACGGCCTTAAAGGGGATTTACTTTTTTATCTCAATGAAAAAAAATAAAAAAATTAACTTTTCTTTTTATTGCATTTAAGTGTAAATGGGAGATCTGAGAGGCCTTTTTGACCCCAAATCTTACATTAAAAAGAGGTCATGCTTTTTTTCTATTACAAGGGACATTTACATTCCTTGTAATAGACATAAAAGTGATTCAAACTTTTTTTTTTTTTTTTAAAGGGACCGTGTAAAAATAAAAAATAAAGTAAAAGAAAGAAAAAAAATACATACATTTAAAGCTCCCTGTTTTGCCATGCTTGCACGCAGAAACAAACGCATACGCAAGTCCCACCTGCATATGTAAACAGTGTTCAAACCACACATGTGAGGTATTGCCATGATTGATAGAGAGAGAGCAATAATTCTAGCTAAAGACCTCCTCTAACTCAAAACTGGAAACCTGTAGAAATTTTTAGGAGATTTAAGGGTCAAAAAGTTTGTCGCCATTCCACGAGCGGGCGCAATTTTGAAGCATGACATGTTGGGTATCAATTTACTCGGCGTAACATTATCTTTCACAGTATAAAAAAATTTGGCTAACTTTAATGTTTTCTTATTTTAGAATTAAAAAAGGTGCATTTTTTCCCAAAAGAGTGCGCTTGTAAGAACGCTGCGCAAATACGGTGTGACAAAGTATTGCAACGACCACCATTTTATTCTCTAGGGTGTCTGAAAGAAAAAAAAAAAAAATTTGGTTTGGGGGTTCTATGCAATTTTCTAGCAAAAAAGATTTTTACTTGTGAACAAGTTTGAAAAATAGGCCTGGTCCTTAAGTGGTTAAAGCAGTAAAAGGCAATTCACTTAGCAAAGCATAGCATTTCGACAAGCAAACATTAGATCCGGATTTACACAATGAACTGCCTGTTTCAAATCTCTTTACAACATTAAAAAAATATTCTAAATCAGGGCATTGACAACACCCGTTTCTAACCTTCAAATTCTCTAATTTCTTTCTGAACCATACCTTTTAACATCTTTTTTAATCTGTTCACCAGTTCAAAAATGTGCAAAACAAGTTAAAAAAACAGAAAATAACTAAACAGATTTAATAAGGCGGGAATATCAAAAGCCAGTATACCATGGGAGATAATGTCAACATTGATTAAAGCTGCAGCAGCCTATCCATTACTAATTTTGGGGGGCCAACCCTGTTGAGTCTAGCCACCTTTGCCAAACCAGCTGAAACTTATGTATGACATTCCAGTGGCGGCAGGCAATTTGCTTCCTCAGTAATAAATAATTAACATCATCCATTGTTTAACTGTCGGAATGGTGGAGGCCATCCAATATCTTGCCAGACTTTCTAGATAAGTATAGAAGGCGTGAGATCATTGGGTACGCTCCTGGTTGGTACAATTCGGGGTCCAGGGCACCCAATAAGCACACTAATGTTTGTACCACTTGCATCTCTTAAGTTTCGGACACCTCCATATCATATGGATAAAATCGCCTCTATGAGAGGTACATTTCAGACAGGGGCGAATCTCTCCTACCTCAGTTAAACAGCTGGGCTGGCTTTCTAAAAGCTTGCTGCAATATGAAGAGCTGAGAGAGTTTGTGTGATGAGGATAGGGCGATAAAGGATATCGATTCCAAGGCCAAATCCCATTGCTGACCATCTATCCCTTCAATGTCTTTTATCCATGCTGCCCTCCTGAATGCTGCAGGGTCTTGTATGGAGGCAAGCAGCTATTGATATATACACGAGAGAATACCCCTCTCTTCTCTGATACTGAGACTACTTCAGCAATTACAAGGGAGTCTGATTCATGAAGTATTCTGATGCGGTGTTGGGCTTGGAGTGCGTGCCAAAGCTGCAGGTATTGGTAGAATGGTTTGTGAGATAGCAGAAATTCAGACCGTATTTAATCAGAGGATTTAAGTATACTACCAGAGAATGCCTGATCTATATACAGTAAACCCCTACAACTCCATTCATGGAAGTCCTATAATATAGCCAGTTCAGGGGTATATCGTGTTATTTCACAAGGGGGTGAATCCGAAAACCCCCCCCCATAAATTTCAGAGAGGTCTTTAAAGCACTCCAGACTCTACGCAGAAGAACCACAGTAGGGGAAGAAGGCAAGAGAGCTGGTAAATCCATCTCTAAATGGCAAACTGCAGGTAAAGCAGGGTCAGAGGTAGTGATTAGGCCAACTATGGGATCTCTATTATCTATTTGCCCCGACCCAGCTGATTCCCGAGACTGGGCAGCAAGGAAATACATTTTAGGATGGGGCACCTCTAGGCCACCCTTATCTCTGGCATACTGCATAGTGGCAAGTTTGATTCTAGGCTGCTGCTTTTTCCAAATCAGGTCTCGAAAATGGGAGTCAATACATCGGAACCACCTTTGAAGAATCTACATAGGCGAGGAATTAAAAATGTAGAGCAGCTGGGGCACTCAAATCATTTTTTATTAAAATAACTCTGCTGACCACAGATAAGGGGAGCTTATATCAGCTAGGACACTTCAAGCGCTGTTTATCTAGCAGGGGGGCCAAAATAGGATTTTTATAACAGCTTACCTGTAAAAATCCTTTTCTTGAAGTACATCACAGGACACAGAGCGCCATAGGAATTACTATGTGGGTTATAGGCCACCTTCAGGTGATGGACACTGGCAAACCCTAAACAGGAAGTTGCCTCCCTATATAACGCATATATATAAAGCAATATACATACGTCCCAAAAGAGGGGAGGGACCTCTGTGTTCCATGATGTACTTCAAGAAAAGGATTTTACAAGTAAGCTGTTATAAAAATCCTATTTTCTTTATCATACATCACGGGACACAGAGCACCATAGTAATTACTATATGGGATGCCCCAAAGCAATGCTATCTCAGGGGAGGGAGACACAAACATACAATCAGGGCGTCATCAGACCTATACTGCTGCCTGCAGAACACTGCTCCCAAAGGCGGCATCCTCATGCCTTTTTTACATCCACCTAATAGAATCTAGTGAATGTATGGACCGAAGATCAAGTTGCGACCTTGCAAGTCTGAGTCATGGAGGCTTTGGTGACGCATCGCCCATGAAGCACTTACTGCTCTGGTAGAGCATGCTCTAACTCGAAAAGGCAGAATCCTCCTTTTCAAACCATAAGCCTAATAACCTGCCGAATCTACTATAAAAAAAAAAAAAAAAATTAGATTTCTACGCTGCCTGACCCTTCCTGGGCCCTACTGGCAGCACAAACAAAGCATCAGTCTTCCGTATCTGAGCAGTTGCTTTCAGATAGACTAACCGCTCTCACTACATCGAGAGAGTGTAATAATCCTTCTTCTGCAGAACGGAGTTCTGGAAAAAAAACAAAAGTTAAGGAAACATCTTTGGTTCCTATGAAAACTAGATACTAACTTGGGTAAAAAAAAAAAAAAAAAAAAAAAAAAAAAAAGAAAAAAAAGGATGTGTGAGGACGCAGCATCACCGTATCCTTAAGAATGATTAAGTATGGCTCTTTACAAGAAAAAAGCTGCCAACTCTGGAACTCTTTTTGCGGAAGTTACCGGAACCAAGAACACCAAATTCCCTGTCACAAGGATTAAGGGGACATGGCGCAAGGGCTCAAGAAAAGCTGATCTTGTAAAGCCAACACAACCACACTCAAATCCCATGGGCACAAGGTCGACCGAACTTGAGGATTTATACGTGTTACCCCTTGTATAAAGGCCCAGACCAAAAATGCGAAGCAAGTGGCCAAGATTTGACCCTTGATAGTACTCACGGCTAACTTAATTTCTGCTCCTAATTGTAGGAAGGCAAGAACTCTACTTATGAGATACTTCCGAGGATGCCATCTTTTGGTTTCACACAAGGAAATGTAGGCCTTCCAGACCCTATAGTAAATGTTTCTAGAGGCCGGCTACCTTGCATTAAATCAGGGCAGTTGCTACTGAACCTGAAAGCCCCCTACTCCTTAGAATGTGGGTTTCAATAGCCAAACCAACACATTTAGCACTTGCAAGGCAGGATGGAACACCGTCCCCTGCGAAAGCAGGCCTGGCCTGAGATGGAAGAGACCAAGGGTCCCTTTACTGCCATCTTTAAGATTCCTGCATACCAGGATCTACTGGGCCACTAGAATTACCGGCTTCTGTTTCTCCCTGAGCCTGCGCAACAGTCGCAGTAGCAGCTGAACTGGAGGGAATGCATAGATCAGTGAGAACGGATTCAAAAAAGTCATTAAAGCATCCGGCCCGAGCGGATCCCTTGTCCTTGACACAAACCTGTCCAACTTCTTGTTGAACCTAGATGCTAATAGATCTATGTTCGGGGGTACCCCCTTTCTGGCATATGGCTAGAAAGACATTGGGATGCAAGACCATTCTCCCGGGAACAACTGTTGGCAGCTCAGAAAAACTCGCCTGCTAACTCTCCACCCCTGCGATAAGGATTAAAGATAGGCAAGGAACACGTTTCCTCTGCCCAAGTCAGAACATGGTTTACCTCACTCTGGTCTGGGCTGCATAAGTTCTTGGTGCCCCCTTTTTGGCGATTGAAATAGGTCACTGCTGTGGCATAGTCGGACTGTATCCTGACGCAACCTGAACGTCCAGGCTATTAAAGCCAGACGTACTGCCCGAATGTCCAGGATGTTGGTGGGCATGGACTTCGCAGACTCTGATCATTTTCTTTGAAAAGTGGTCTCTTCTAGGACTGCTTCCCAGCCCCACAGGCTGCCATCCGTTGTTACAATTTTCCAAGTAACTGGAATGAAAGTTTTCCCTTCCTGAAAATCCCTGGTTATCAACCACCAACTGAGACTCTGGCGCAACCTTGGGGCCAGATTCATTGGATAATCCAAAGCTTAGGCCTACCTGTTCCAAGCAGACAGAATACTGTATTGCACCAATCTTGAAACTGGACATAGGGACCTGCTTCGAATGAAGCCAGCATCTTCCCGGGCAACCTCATACAAAAGGCGAATGGAAGAACCCTTCCTTGCTTTGACCACCTGGACCAGCTCAGCTTCCTTATAGCATTGATTTTGCCTGGGACAAAAATAATCCTTACTGATCGCAAGGATGATTTCTCTAGGTTGAGAATCCAGCCCAGGTGTTTCAGATAACTGACTGTACTGGACACCCTTGGTTTAACTGTGCCACCGACAGACGACCTGCTGTCGTAGATCAGGGTATGCCATTACAGCTATACCCTTGGCCTCTTAGTCTTGCTAGTACTGGGGCCAGAACCTTTGTAAATACCTGGGGAGCGGTGGCTAACCCAAAGGGCAAGGCCACAAACTGAAAGTGGCGCTGTACCACCGCAAAACCCAGAAATTTCTGATTAGCTGGGAAAATTGGCCCATGTAGATATGCATCTTTGATGTCTATTGATGCTAGAACTTCTCCTCCCCGTAGGGTGGATACGAGTGACTGGATTGACTCCATGCGACAAGAGCGGATGTTTAGGAAGCAATTCAGATATTTAACATCTAAAATGGGTCCGACATCTCATCGGTTTCGGTACCGTGAAGAGATTTTGAATAAAACCACATACCCTGCTTCTTCTGAGGGGGTCTCTGTGATTACACCCCAAGACATAAATCCCTCCTTGGCCGTGAGCGTCTGGGCGCCTGGCCAGACGTCCCCCTCACGAGGGGCACCTGTGCTCGAGGCTTCCAAAGCTCCCGAGCCCCCTCTGCTCATCCCGGGTAAGGGGCGGCGGGGCCCATGCAGTACCCGGCCAGACATAAAGGCCTACTTTTCATAGGCTCTCTAGGGGAGTAGCCTAGAGCTACAACAGAGATGACTGATCTGTCAAGGATCTCTTCTTGCCAAGCCCCTAAAAAAAAAACAAAAAAAAAAAACACAGAAGTCTTCCCCCCTTCTTGATTGAACGGGGGCGCCCCCTCATAAGGTCTTGGGACTCTGTTTTGTAGGCCTCTCCCCTCAGGCAGTTCCGTAGTTTTATGCAAACACATAGGTAAATAATTCCAAAAGAAAGCAAGTACATACGTATACAGTAATGTATGCAACATGCATCAAAGCAATATGCCTCTATGGAAGCGTGTGTTCATGGAAGCATGGTCCATACAAATATGCTTTTAGGCAAAATATGAAAAGTGCACGCTGTACAGTCGCATTCATGTAGCACGTGCCATGGAACAAACATCTTTGCAAAGCATGCGTTTACGAAACATCCTGGGCGGGCGTCATATGACGTCTTGGGCTTCCCGGGCCATCTGAGGGACGAACACGCACCCGCCCCCACCGCGTCACTCGGGACCTCCAATGCGCGTGCCTGGCGGATGGTGTCAAAAATGTCCGATCTGTCGCCGCAATGTCAGTCACACAAAAAAAAAAAAAAAAAAAAAAAAATCGCAGATTGCCTCCATTACTAGTAAAAAAAAAATGATAATATATTTTATATATTAAAAATGCAATAAAACTATCCCCTATTTTGTAGACGCTACAACTTTTGCGCAAACCAATATATGCTTATTGCGATTTTTTTTACCAAAAATATGTAGAAGAATACATATTGGCCTAAACCGGGGATTTTTTTTTTTTTTTTAAATTGGGATATTGATTATAGCAAAAAGTAAAAAATAGTGTTTTTTTTTTTTTCAAACTTGTCGCTCTTCTTTTGTTTATAGAACTAAAAACCGCAGTGGTGATCAAATGCCACCAAAAGAAAGCTCTATTTGTGGGGGGGGGGGGGAATGATAAAAATTGAATTTGGGTACAGTGTTGCATGACCGCGCAATTGTCAAAGTGCGACATCGCAGAAAACTGAAAATTGGCTTGGGCAGGAAGGGGGTGAAAATGCCCTGTATTGAAGTGGTTAAGTAAACATGTATTAACATGCCTCATTATGCAACTATGCCTCTTTAAGTGCTCATGCAACTTTTAGGTGATTAAGCACCCTTGTGCTATCAAACATCTTATGCGATCAAGCATCTTTGTGCGATCAAAAATCCTTGTGCGATTAAGTACTCTGTGTGATCCAGCACCCTTGTGCGATTATGTAAACACCACGCATATCTATCCAAACATGCATTTTTATGATCATGTAATACGATCACATGTTTTTAAGTGATCACTGCTGCTCCCTTGTTTAAGGGCCTGGTGTGGGGAAGGGAAATCTATTGCGTTTCTTTCCACTGCAGGAAGAGAATGCAATTAAGCAGCTAACCTCTATAGTAACCCTTTTAACCAAAGCTGAGGACAAACGTCTTCAGTAACAAACAGGGGCTGGCACTGCTGCTCCCTGCTTTGTCTGGTGAGGAAGGTACTATGGAAGCATGACCAGGGTCCTCAGAGCCTGATGGGGATGCCTTTGGAGCCTTTTTTGTGGGGGTGAAACCACCTTTTTAGAAGGCATAGTGCAAAGCAAACAATCAGAGGTAATAAAAACCAAGCGCATCCACTGCTGAGCCTTAGTCCAGCAATAAATTCCGCTAATAATGGTCAGCCTGACCCTTAAGCAAAAAGTGTCATTCAGAATGCCTGTATACACCACCTATATGCCACCAAAGTTGCTGCTGTGTCTCCTCCGTCAGTCAGATGTTTTCCTGACTGAAGTTTCTTAAGGACTGAGCCACCCTGCTCTGCCATGTGAAGAAACACGTGGACGCTAACTCGCGTACCGGCCTTGCGCCAAGCCATGCCCCTCAACCCGCCCCTGGAACGCCCCTAATAATTTAAAATGAGGCTCCCATTCGTGCGCACTTAGCGCCACTCGGGGGGGGGGGGGGGGGGGGGGGGGGGGGGAGTCAAGAGGTGGTGGGAAGGAAGCCATCCAAGCCCAGAAGGAAAAAAACTCAGAGGGAGGAAGCCAGACTTCCCGCTGCCTGAGCGCTGGTCTATGCAGGGGAAAACAGGAACAGCCGCTGTTGCCATGGGGCGCTGTGTTCAGTGATGTACGATAAAGAAATTTAATTTTAAGTATTGGGTCGGGTTAGGAAACATCCAGGATATTTTAACAAGGTGGCTATCAGTATCTGTAACGCATTAAATTAGTAATGGCGCAATCTTGGTTATCCTTCTAGTGTGCTTTTGATCATTGTGTCGACAGGCCCGTTTCTGGTGTAACTTTTTGAGCAGATGGCCTCACAGTCACATCAAGCACCCATTCTTATTTTACAGGATTTATATAGCGCCAATAGTCTGTTATGATACAGAATTCATAGCGGACTTCGACTGCTGCTGAATTTTGATCCATGTAGAGCCCTGTCTGCTCGAGAAGCCAGTTAGACCAGCTCCCGTCAAACTGGGGGGGGGGGGGGGGGGACGACGACGACAACACAATAATGTTGTTTTTTTCCGTTCAACCTACTGGTTGAAGAAAGGGAATAAACACCCATAACTCTACATGTATACCCAGGACGACATGATCACACTTCCAGAGGGTGTGTCCATGAAATTCTTGGCTCACAAAAAAGAAGGTTTAAAAAGGCAATGAGCTTAAGAGTGCACACTATAAAAAGATACTCTTGTTTAGGTCGGGCTTTGTCCTTTAGGGCAAGCTTGGACTGTTTTCCCATTTCCGTTTCATACTCTTTAAAGTCATCTTTTGTATACTTTCCCCCTGGAAAAAACAAAACAAAAAAAAAAAAAACAAAAACACTTTTGTACCCAATTTTCTACAATTCCTAAAGGCTAGTAAACAGATATTCCCTGAGAAATACGGTTTAAAACAGTTGCGCATGTTAGTAAGAGAGTCTACACTAATCCTCAGCCTTTTTCCACCAGGCTGAAAACTATAATAATATCTGTGCAGACATCTTGTCCATATAAAAAAAAAAAAAAAAAAAAAAAAAAACTCCAACACTAACTAAAATGCTGCCAATAAACTGCAATGTTTATCAGAGGGAAGCCATCAAGGGAACCCTAAACAAGGTGGCATAATGTTTTTTTAAATATACAGTTTAACTATTTTTTTCAAAAATTTACATTTCAAGCTTTTATAAACTTGGAGAAAATTCATGGCAAATAGCTAAAATATTTTGTCTGTCTTAACAGAGAACGCAACAGCATTTACGATTGACTGGAGGAGTAGCAAGCCTAAAACTGAACTTTACTTGTCTTAACTGTTACAAATACATGCACCAAAAAATAAAATTCATATTTCTTTACGTCCACTGATTGAGAGAGATAATTATATATATATATATATATTCTATTAGTATAATAATGATGGTACCTTTTCCTTTCCATTTCACTTTAGCAACAGACTGACTGAAATCCACATGTATTCGCCGGTCATCAATAAGCACATTGTCCATCTTAAAATAGGCTTTCTCACAGTCTTCCTCCTGTTTAACAAGTAAACAAATATAAGCAATGTGCGTAGTTGATATTTTTAAAATCAACAAACACTAAGAATCAATACCTTTTCAAACTCAATAAAAGCATAACACAACGATTCACCAGTCTTCCAGTCTCGAATTATCTCACAGCTAGAATAAAAAATAAATAAATAAATAAAAAAGGGGAGGGGGGGGGGGGGGGGAGAGAAAGTCAAGATAGACAATAGAAGTAAACAAAGCAAGGCATATTCATCCACGGCTTCTAATGATTATAATACTTATTAGCTTCTGAGCATTCGTGCTATACAGGCATGACTGTACAGACAGTCACCACTCCAGGTGGGTCCCCATTTTCCTGCCATAATAATCCAGATGCATATACAGCCAATTTAAGCTGTCCTCAAACCCCGCTCGCTGTTTTTTATTTTTTCCCCCATCCTAATAAGGTGGATGAAGGAATCCACGGGAGGTATTCTTCTGCACCACTGTCACACCACACTGATCAGTGGCTGCAGTCACTGACTGAACTAAAAATTTTGTTTCGAAACTGCTAGGGGGGGATGGGGGGGCGCACACCAGAGCTGTGATCGCGCGCTGATTGGCCACAGGGGGAGCTGTGTCTCCGAGATCTCTCCCCACAGAGACAGAACGTCTGTCTGCCGACAAGCAGACCGCTGTGCTGTCAGGTATGGACACTCCGATCTAATGTTCCTGCTAATCAGGAACATAGTTAGAAACACACTTATGCCCTGTACACACGGTCGGATTTTCCAACCGAAAATGTGTAATAGGACCTCGTTGTCGGAAATTCCGACCGTGTGTGGGCTCCATCACACATTTTCCATCGGAATTTCCGACACACAAAGTTTGAGCGCTTGCTATAAATTTTTCCGACAACAAAATCCGTTGTTGGAAATTCCGATCGTGTACACAATTTGTCAGATTTGTACACAAATCCGACGCACAAAGTGCCACGCATGCTCAGAATAAATTAAGAGACGAAAGCTATTGGCTACTGCCCCGTTTATAGTCCCGACGTACGTGTTTTACGTCACCGCGTTTAGAACGATCAGATTTTCCGACAACTTTGCATGACCGTGTGTATGCAAGACAAGTTTGAGCCAACATCCGTCGGAAAAAATTTGAAAGGATTTTGTTGTCGGAATGTCCGATCAATGTCCGATCATGTGTACAGGGCATAAGGGAACACAGTTAACCCTTTGATTGCCCCTGATGTTAACTCCTTTCCTGCCAGTGTCATTTATACAATGTCAATGCATATTTTTAGCACTGATCACTGTAATAATGTCACTGGTTCCCAAAAAAAAGGGGTCAAAAGTGTCAGCTAGGTGTCCAATGCAATGTGCTTCAAAATCGCCGACCGCGATTTGAAAATGGCGCCGAAATACACAGAGCCGATCCTCGGCTCTTTCCGGCGGCTCTCGTTCACTTTCGGCTCCACTCGTAGTCCCGAGCGGAGCTATCCAAACCTAGCCGAGTAGGTTTGGATAGCTCCGCTCGGGACTACGAGTGGAGCCGAAAGTGAACGAGAGCCGCCGGAAAGAGCCGAGGACCGGCTCTGTGTATTTCGGCGCCGGCGGCGCCATTTTCAAATCGCGGTCGGCGATTTTGAAGTTGTGACAGCTCGGGATCGCAGGGGATCGGCGTATAACACACACCTGCGACTTTCCCCTGATTTTAAGGGGAAAAAAGTGCGTGTTATACGCCGATAAATACGGTACTCTTTTTTTTGGATAATAGCAAGCAGAGATCAATAGAATGGAAAGGACGATTGTTGCAATGCAAACATTCTATTAAAACACGCAAAAAACTTGGAGTAAAAATATACCTTTTTATAGATCCAAATCGGGAAAAGATAATCTCCAAATCCTCATCTGTTGTTACAGGATTTAGTTTGCACACAAAGAGTACATTTTCAGGTGGCTTGATCTCTGCATCTGGTATGTCACCAACCTTTGAAATGAGCAGTCACACAATTACAGCAACAGTACGATGCTGTACAAAACCACAGGGGCAGCATATATTAAAGAAGCATTTATAGGTTTATTAAGTCCGGCAGTCTAAAAAATTATGAAGTAAACGTGCCTTCTGTGTTACTATACATTTCCCTTGTAATCATCTTGATCACTTTACGCATTATTGTGATTTTTAGAGGAGCTCAAGCAATCATTACTGTTTAAATACAAGCAAAAAGGGTTTCTGCGTTAAATGGTTATCCTTTTAAAGTGGCTGTAAAAGGTTTTTTACCTCTGCGTTGAGTTAAAAAAACCTTCCATGCTCAGCTCCCCCCATCCAGGCCCTCCTTATACTTACCTGAACCTGCCCTTGATCCAGCGATGTGCATGAGAGCAGAGGCGCTTTCGACTCTCTCCCTCATTGGCTCAGACATTGGCTCCCGATGCGATCACCCACAGCCAGGGGGGGGCGGGAGTGACAGGGGTCAAGCTGTGCTCTGTGTGTAATGGACACAAAGAGCTGGCTTGGAAGCCAGACTATACTAGTGCCCCCCATAGAAGCAGCTTGCTATGGGGGCATTCAGGAGACAAGGGGAAGTCATGAACGTTGGCTTGGGACCTCGAAAGAGGAGGATCAGGGCTGCTCTGTGCAAAACCGTTGCACAGAGCATGCAAGTATAAAATGTTTTTTTTTACCAAAAAAATAAAGGTTTACAAGTCATTTTAAGCTGTTATAACTGAAGCAATTACTGAATTACTGAAATTGGAATTTTTACAGTAAATTAAATTAATATAAACCCATATAGTGATGAACATTGTTGCATTGTATCCCGATAACTGAAAAAATATGGCAGTTTGTTCACTGTAATGTACCTTGCTTATATTCCACAGAGAGAATCTTAGCTTGGACCACCATAGTAAATTGCTTTTGTTATCATGGATAGTGCTGTAGATAAAGCTGGACATAGTAAAAATTTTCTTTTCGGGATTCAATTTTATTTTAACCATTTTTTTTTTTTTAATATAAAAGAAAAATAAATAACACAAAAAAAAAAACAAAACACGCACAGCAGCTACTACGGTACTAAATGTGGCTGGTGACCAAAATGTTCTTTTGACTCTTGAGGAAACATTTTTAGGTTTGAAGCTAAAGTGGGTTAGCGGTGAATCTGGGCTTTAAAAAGGTACTTTCCCCTCCTTCCCTCTTCACTTCTCCAAGGAGACTGGGTAAATAATTCCTAGCACAGACCGTTAACTAACAGGCATTAACAAATGGCAGCTTGACAAGGTAATACTTTTTTGTATGTTAAAAAGTTTTGAATATGCATTTGGAGGGTAGGTGATCTTTACCATTTCCAGCAGGACAGCTCTGGTCTTGGCTTCTTTCTCTGCCAGCTGTTCTTCAACTTCTTCTACTGACTTTCCTTTGTTGTCGTCAATTTCTTCATCTGCACCAATCCTCCCACTCTATTTATCGTATAAAGAAAAACAAACAAAACAATGATAAACATATAAAGGACATCTTTTTCCAAACTCAAAATCAGAACAGAAATGGCCTTCCGTACATTAACTCAATAATGTAATAATATATACTGTACAATACCTCAATAAAGTTTCTTTGAATAGGTGAACTGGTAAGACAATACACTGAAATGTTTCAGAAAACAACACTGAATACCTAGTAGTGTCATTGTTTTCTGCAGTCATCATGACTAGGTCCAGTAAAAGGAAGAGTAACAGTGAAAGTTCTAGCTAATAGATGACAGCATTGAAATCTATGAGGCAAATGTGCAATAAATTCATCATATTGTTCAATCTTTGCTCTGCGAACGCCTATTTCTGAATCCACAAGATTCCAGAGCTCACCACAAAGTATCCAAATCGATCCCAAAATAAGGAGGCACAAAGTCCATGTATTAAAAAAATAAATAAAAGGAAGTAGAAGGCCGCAGGGAAAGCAGCTGTATCCATAGATGTTTTATGTGGTCACATTCATTATTTATCAAGGCTAATAGGAGCTGCAGGCTGCATGTCCCATGCCAAAGTTAAACATTCTGGGAAAGGTCCAGAGATGCAACAGTCTTGTTCTGCACAAAACACACTACTACAACTCAGCAAACCATCATAAAACCTGATGGTTAGTTACTATATGTATGATAATAAAAAAACAAACAAAAAAAACACACACACACACACACACACACACACACACACACACGAGGGTGCAACTCCACGTGCATTACCAACATACAATTTATTGACTCCAACAAATGGATACTCACAAGTGGTTAAAAACAACAGGCATATAATGCATATGCTTCAGCCTTGGGTGGTGACCCATTGTGACCATTTAAGAAACGTCAGGACACTGGGTGGGTTCAGCTCTGAGGAAGAGACTTGACTCCCAAAATGCATTAGCTTTCCAAATCAGATGTTTTTGTGATGGGACTCACCGCCTAAAACTGAAGTTTGAGTTACATGCCTGTTTTTAACCGCTTGTATTTGTTATTGGGGATTGAATAAGTGGTGTGGTTGTAATGCGCGAGGAGTTGCGCCTTCTTATGTGCGTCTCTTAGAGTTGACTGGAGATTTCCTGATCCACGGAGGGCTTTACCTGAAGAAGTACTGAGCACCCAAAATACCCTGTGGAGCACCTTGGATTGTTTTATTTTATTTGTATGGATAGATAGAAAAATAATAAAAAAAAAAAATAAAAAAAATAATATATATATATATACACACACTCCAATGGCTGCGCTGCTATCTATCCAATCAAGAGCCGAGAACCCAGGGCAGAGGGACAGCGCATCCCTCCTGGGTGAAATTACAGGGCCCTGGTAAGTAAAATGGGGGGTCTGGTCACTGCCAGGTGTTTTTTCACCTTAATGCATATGATGCATTAAGGTGAAAAAAACACGAGGGTTTACAACCCCTTTAAGTCTTGCCACAGATTCTCAATTGGATTTAGGTCTGTACTTTGACTGGGCCATTCTAATACACAAATATGCTTTGATTTAAACCATTCCATTGTAGCTTTGGCTGTATGTTTAGAGTCGTCGTTCTGCTGGAAGGTGAACCTCCGCTCCAGTTTCAAGTCTTCTGCAGACTAACAGGTTTTCTTCTAAGATTGCCCTGTATTTGGCTCCAGCCATCTTCCCATCAACTCTGACCAGCTTGAACATTGCAATAAGACACAACATTATATCAACCGTGCAATTTAATGTTATGTTTGGTATGTTTTTTTCTCCTATGTATGTTCTCGAATGTTTCCTATGATTAAATAAATAATACATTTTAAAAAAAAACTCTGACCAGCTTCCCTGTTCCTGCTGAAGAAAAGCATCCCCACAACATGATTCTGCCAACTACCATGTTGCACGGTGGGGATGGTGTATTCGGGGTGATGTGCAGTGTTAGTTTTCCGCCACAGAGTTTTACTTTTAGGCCAAAAAGTAAAATTTTGGTTTCATCTGACCACAGCACCTCCTTCCACATGTTTGCTGTGTCCCCCACATGGCTTCTCACAAACTGCAAACGGGATTTCTTATGGCTTTCTTTCAACAATAGCTTTCTTTTTGACACACTTCCATAAAGGCCAGATTCATGGAGTGCATGACTAGAAGTTGTCCTGTGGACAGATTCTCCCACCTGAGCTGTGGATCTCTGCAGCTCCTCCAGTTACCAGGGGCCTCTTGGCAGCTTCTCTGATTAATGCTCTCCTTGTCCGGTCTGTCAATTTAAGTGGACGGCCATGTCTTGGTTTGCAGTTTAGCCATATTCTTTCCATTTTCAGATAGTGGATTGAACAGTGCTCTGTGAGATGTTCAAAACTTGGGATGTTTTTTTAATTTTATTTTTTTATAACCTAAGCCAGCTTTAACCCTTTCACGCCTAAGCCCATTTCTGACATTTGGTGTTTACAAGTTAAAATCCATATTTTTTGCTAGAAAATTACTTAGAACCGCCAAACACTACATATAATTTTTTTAGCAGAGAATCTATAGAATAAAATGGGGATTGTATGTTGTATTTTATATCACACAGTATTTGTGCAGTGGTGTTTTAAACGCAACTTTTTTGGAAAAGGGACACTTTCATGAATTTAAAAAGAACAAAAAACAGTAAAGTTAACCCAATTTCTTTGTATAACGTGCAAGATGTTACGCCGAGTAAATAGATACCAAACATGTCACACTTTATAATTGCACGCACTCGTGGGATGGCGACAAACTACGGTACCTAAAAATCTCCATAGGCGACGCTTTAAATTTTTTTTTTATGGTTACCAGATTAGAGTTATAGCGGCGGTCTAGCGCTAAAATTATTGCTCTCGCTCTGACGATCGTGGCGATACATCACATGTGTGATTTGAACACCGTTAACATATGCGGGCACGACTTCGGTATGAGTTTTCTTTGCTGCGCGAGCTCACGGGGACGGGGGCGCTTTAAATTTTTGTTTTCTTATTTTTATATTAATAAATTGTGTTTTAAAAAAAATAAATAATTTGGTCACTTTTATTGCTGTCACAAGGAATGTAAACATCCCTTGTGACAGTAATAGGTGGTGACAGGTACTCTTTATGGAGGGATCGGCGATTCTGAATACTGTAGATTTGTTTTAAAATCCGGCACCATTGGCAGCCGAGTAAACAGGGAGTGACAATGTGATGTCGCTTCCGTGTTTACATTCAGGAGACTGGAACAAAGCAGTTTCCGGCTTCGTGCCAGTCTGTCTCTAGCCGCCGGAAGTGGCAGATCGAGGATCGGGTCTCCCGGAACGGGAGGCCTGGTCAGAGCGGCGGGAGGCGGCGATGTCCCCTCCCGCTCCTCCGGGATAACAATCAAGCGGCTTTTAGCCGCATCGGTTATCCCTGGATAGCCGATCGCCCGCTCTAAAAAAAAAAAAAAAAACGGTACTGGGATGATGCCTGCAGCTGCGGGCATCATCCCGGTATAACCCCCGAAAGCCGAGGCCGCATATCTGCGTACACTCGGCGGGCAGGGGTTAAAGTTCTTCACAACTTTATCCTTGACCTGTCTGGTGTGTTCCTTGGCCTTTATGATGCCGTTTGTTCACTAAGGTTCTCCAACAAACCTGAGGGCTTCACAAAACTGTATTTATACAGAGATTAAAATTACACACAGGTGGACTCTATTTACTAAATTAGGTGTCTGAAGGCAATTTGTTCCACTAGATTTTAGTTAGGGGTATGAAAGTAAAGGGGGCTGAAAACAAATGCACACCATACTTTTTTGATGTTAATGTGTATTAAAAAAAAAAAAAAAAAAAAAAAAAATTTAAACCATTCATCATTTTCCTTCCACTTCACAATTATGCGTCACTTAAAATCACATAAAATCCCAATAAAATACATTTACCTCTTTGGTTGTAACGTGACAAAAAGTAGAACATTTTAAAAGGGGTATGAATACTAATGTATGTATGTATGTATGTATGTATGTATGTATGTATGTATGTATGTATGTATGTATGTATGCAATTACCAAAAGTATTGGAACGCCTGCCTTTACCCGCACAAACTTTAATGGCATCCCAGTCTTGGTCCGTAGGGTTCAATATTTGAGTTGGCCCACCCTTTGCAACCATAACATCTTCAACTCTTCTGGGAAGGCTGTCCACAAGGTTTAGGAGTGTGTCTATGGGAATTTTTGACCATTCATTCAGAAGCGCATTTGTAAAAGGTTAGACACTGATGTGGACGAGAAGGTCTGGCTCGCAGTCTCCACTCTAATTTATCCCAAAGGTGTTCTATCTGGTTGAGGTCAGGACTCTGTGCAGGCCAGTCAAGTTCCTCCCCCCCAAACTCGCACATCCATGTCAACCTTGCTTTGTGCACTGGTCCAAATCATTTGGTGGAGGGGGAATTATGGTGTGGGGTTGTTTTTCAGGGGTTGGGCTTGGCCCCTTAGTTCCAGTAAAGGAAACTCCTTAAGGCGCCCAACCAAGACATTTTGGACAATTTCATGCTCTCAACTTTGTGGTAACAGTCCTGTTCCAACATGACTGCGCACCAATGCACAAAGCAAGATCTGTAAAGACATGGATGAGCGATTTTGGGGTGGAGGAACTTGACTGGCCTGCAAGTCCTGACCTCAACCCGATAGAACACCTTTGGGATAAATTAGAGCAGAGACTGCGAGCCAGGCCTCAGAACCTCAGAAATGCGCTTCTGTAAGAACAGTCAAAATTTCCCATAGATACACTCCTAAACCTTGTGGACAGCCATCCCAGAAGAGTTGGGTGGGCCAACTCAATATTGAACCCTACAGGCCAAGACTGGGGTGCCATTAAATTTCATGTGCATGTAAATGCAGGTGTCCCAATACTTTTGGTAGTGTGTATATATGTAAAAATTCTGAATAAAAGAAAATCTCTCTGCAAAGGTAATATAATATGCATCACATATTAGCACACTATGAGAATTTTACCTTAAAAACAAACAAAGTCCGCCAGTGGAGCGCTGTCACGGGAGCTACGGTTTATAATCACAGAGCTCTGAAGGAATGGTATGGGTATGATGTCACCAGTAGCTGCTCACTGGAATATCTCCTAAACGGTGAGCGTTTAAGAGATATTCATTTTACCTACAGATAAGCTTACCTGTAGGTAAAAATATGTGAAGAGAGTTTACTACCACTTTAAGATTTCTTTTACAAAAGTAAAGCAGTTAAGCACCTACAATCACTGTGAAAGAGCCTAATTTTATCTAACAGAATAAGTGGGCCCTTAAAGGGTAAATTGTGCGGTCCTCAAGTAGTGACAGGAATCCCTTTCATATGCCCCTCTTGTATTCATGTTGGTCATTTCAACTGATGAAGGAGAGACAATCATACGCAGACTTTTCTGGATAGGTGATAGGAGTCTGTGGAATTATGTACCTCTTAAAGTAGAACACGTATATTGAGTTGCAGCTTTTCTGCGTGGAGTTTACATGTTCTTCCCAGTTGCCTTCCACTCTAAAAGACATTCTGGTAAGTTATTTGGCTCCTGTCTAAATTGTCCCTAGTATGTATGTATGTGTGCGTGCATGCATATGAGGTAGGCACTTTGACTGTAAGCTCCTTAAGAGCTGGAACTGATGTGATGTGAATGTATATGAAAAAGCATTGTGTAAAATTGTTGGTGCTATATAAATACTTACATCTAATTGCTCTTTGGTGGGTTCCGGGGAGCGATCTGGAATAACCAGTCCTTGTGGATCATCAAATGGATCATCTAGAATCACAGTATGGTTTATCCTACGACAACACAGTATTTCATGTTTATTAAAAATACAACTGTCAATTCTAAAACAAAGCGTAAGTGTATTGAACAAAAAAAGTCACAGAAGCTTTAAAAAACTGTTATTTTTTTTTTTTTTAAAGTATATGAATTTGTAAACTGACATTTATTTTTTTCTTAATTTTTGTATAGAATCTTTGTTTTGCACTACACAGGATGAACTGGATTGACTGGTGTCTTTATTCAACCTTACCAACTATGTAACAAATAAAACTTTTTTTGTTTTTATGACACAGCATTTACAGAGCACCAAGATAGCTAGAAAAACCAGAGCAGCATTAGCACCTTGCCACTTGACTGGCTTTGTCTTCAGCCTTTCCAAACCTTTGTAAATATTACTTGGCTGCCCAATTACGCCTCTTGGCTGACTCACTTTGCATGCATACAACCGCTGGACGGAGTTGGAGAAGTTATAGATGGCCCCAGTCCACCCAAACTCCATGCTATGAAGTTCCTTTCCTCCTACACACCGAACTCCGCTACCTTACATTGCCCTGTGGCCCTTCTATACACTTTGTGTCGCCAGGCCCAAAGGCTATACCCATTAAACTACAGCCGCGTTAACTACCTCCTTTTTTATTTCCCCCCCGCTATACCAGACAGCCTAACCTCCCAGATGTCTACAGTATGGAAGACTAGAGGCCTCTTCCACTTTGGCCACTTGGTGGATCACAGAACTAGGATTTTGCAATCTTTCCAGGACCTCCAGAAAGCCCATGATCTTCCTAAACAAGCCTTTTACGGTTACCTACAAATCAGATATTACGCCCAATCCTTGACAAAAACTCTTATGTTTTTTCAATTGACCCCATTTGAGAGACTTTTTTTTTTGATGGCCCGTCTAGTAAAGGGCCGATCTCCCAAATTTACTAAATTCTAAATTTCCCTGCCTTCTCATACCCCCTCCAAAACATCTCTACAAGTTAAAGTGGGAACAAGTTTTAGGAGAGGAGCTCCTGGCAAATGATATGGTCTCAGGCAGCGAAGAGCTCCATTTGTACTTTGTATAAAGAAAAGCAGTATAAAATTACTTTCACTGGTACTATACCCCAGACAAATTACGTTCTATATATCCCACTGGAGATGATAGATGCTGGAGATGTAGGAGGGGTTGTGGGAACTCTCCAACATATTTTCTGGTCCAATCCACTTATTGCACCTTACTGGCAGGCAGTGCACATACTCCTCCATCAGGTCTTTGACTCCTGGATCCCATTAACCCCTAAAGCCTTTTTTGGGCTTAACACCTATAACATCCAAACGACTGTTATCGCATCTCTTTACAGCAGCATGGTGTTTAATAGTGCTTTGATAAAAACAGTGGACGCCACCTTTTTTGACAGAGTGCCATGCTAGGATCCAGGATATTCAAAGAATTGAATATCCAACGGCCTCTCTGAATGACTCCATGGATAGTAGATCTGCAAGATCTGGCTAAAATGAGAAATCACAATTTTTTTTTTGCTTAGAATAAAGATCATGATTCTCGCGACGTAACAGCTTTCACATTATACAAAAAAAATTGGGCTAACTTTACGGTTTAGTTTTTTTTTTTAAATTCATTAACCACTTGCCGACCGCCTCACGCCTATATACGTGAGCAGAGCGGCACGGGCAGGCAAAATCACGTACCTGAAACGTGATTGCCTTCCCGCGGGTGGGGGGTCCGATCGGACCCCCCCCCGGTGCCAGCTGCGGTCGGCATTTGGTTGGAAGCGATGGGAGACGAGGGGGAGGCCATCCGATCGTGGCCCCCCCCTCGCGATCGCTCCCAGCCAATGACAAACATCCCCTGCCTCTGTATAGTACACAGAGGCAGAGGATGTGATGTCATCTCTCCTCGGCTCGGGAGTTTCCGTTCCAGCGCCGAGGGGAGATGACATGTAAGAGTGCACCAACACTCACACACACACAGTAGAACATGCCAGGCATACCTTACACCCCCGATCGCCCCCCAATCACCCCCCCCCCCCCTGTCACAAACTGACACCAAGCAGGTTTTTTTTTTTTTTGTTTTTTTTTTCCTGATTACTGCATAGTGTCAGTTTGTGACAGTTAGCAGTGTTAGGGTAGTGACTGTTACCCCCCTGTAGGTCTAGGGTACCCCCCTTACCCCCCCTAATAAAGTTTTAACCCCTTGATCACCCCCTGTCACCAGTGTCGCTAAGCTATCATTTTTCTGATCGCTGTATTAGTGTCGCTGGTGACGCTAGTTAGGGACGTAAATATTTAGGTTCGCCGTCAGTGTTTTATAGCGACAGGGACCCCCATATACTACCGAATAAATGTTTTAACCCCTTGATTGCCCCCTAGTTAACCCTTTCACCACTGATCACCGTATAACCGTTACGGGTGACGCTGGTTAGTTTGTTTATTTTTTATAGTGTCAGGGCACCCGCCGTTTATTACCAAATAAAAGTTTAGCCCCCTGTAGGTCTAGGGTACCCCCCTTACCCCCCCCTAATAAAGTTTTAACCCCTTGATCAACCCCTGTCGCCAGTGTCGCTAAGCGATCATTTTTCTGATCGCTGTATTAGTGTCGCTGGTGACGCTAGTTAGGGACGTAAATATTTAGGTTCGCCGTCAGTGTTTTATAGCGACAGGGACCCCCATATACTATCTAATAAATGTTTTAACCCCTTGATGGCCCCCTAGTTAACCCTTTTACCACTGATCACCGTATAACCGTTATGGGTGACGCTGGTTAGTTTGTTTATTTTTTATAGTGTCAGGGCACCCGCCGTTTATTACCGAAAAAAGGTTTAGCCCCCTGATCGCCCGGCGGTGATATGCGTCGCCCTAGGCAGCGTCAGATTAGCACCAGTACCGCGAACACCCATGCACGCACCGTACACGCACTGTACACCTCCCTTAGTGGTATAGTATCTGAACGCATCAATATCTGATCCGATCAGATCTATACTGGCGTCCCCAGCAGTTTAGGGTTCCCAAAAACGCAGTGTTAGCGGGATCAGCCCAGATACCTGCTAGCACCTGCGTTTTGCCCCTCCGCCCGGCCCAGCCCAGTCCAGCCAACCCAAGTGCAGTATCGATCGATCACTGTCACTTTTTTTTGTAGCGTTTTGGTGAACTGGCAAGCACCAGCGGCCTAGTACACCCCGGTCGTAGTCAAACCAGCACTGCAGTAACACTTGGTGACGTGGCGAGTCCCATAAGTGCAGTTCAAGCTGGTGAGGTGGCAAGCACAAGTAGTGTCCCGCTGCCACCAAAAAGACAAACACAGGTCGTGCCCATAGTGCCCTTCCTGCTGCATTCGCCAATCCTAATTGGGAACCCACCGCTTCTGCAGCGCCCGTACTTCCCCCATTCACATCCCCAACCAAATGCAGTCGGCTGCATGAGAGGCATTTTCTTTATGTCCTCCCGAGTACCCCTACCCAACGAACCCCCCCAAAAAAGATGTTGTGTCTGCAGCAAGCGCGGATATAGGCGTGACACTCACTATTATTGTCCCTCCTGTCCTGACAATCCTGGTCTTTGCATTGGTAAATGTTTTGAACGCTACCATTCACTAGTTGAGTATTAGCGTAGGGTGCAGCATTGCACAGACTAGGCACACTTTCACAGGGTCTCCCAAGATGCCATCGCATTTTGAGAGACCCGAACCTGGAAGCGGTTACAGTTATAAAAGTTACAGTTACAAAAAAAAAAAAGTGTAAAAAAAAAAAAAAAAAACACAAACAAAAATAAAAAAAAATAGTTGTCGTTTTATTGTTCTCTCTCTCTATTCTCTCTCTCTATTGTTCTGCTCTTTTTTACTGTATTCTATTCTGCAATGTTTTATTGTTATTATGTTTTATCATGTTTGCTTTTCAGGTATGCAATTTTTTATACTTTACCGTTTACTGTGCTTTATTGTTAACCATTTTTTTGTCTTCAGGTACGCCATTCACGACTTTGAGTGGTTATACCAGAATGATGCCTGCAGGTTTAGGTATCATCTTGGTATCATTCTTTTTAGCCAGCGGTCGGCTTTCATGTAAAAGCAATCCTAGCGGCTAATTAGCCTCTAGACTGCTTTTACAAGCAGTGGGAGGGAATGCCCCCCCCCCCACCGTCTTCCGTGTTTTTCTCTGGCTCTCCTGTCTCAACAGGGAACCTGAGAATGCAGCCGGTGATTCAGCCAGCTGACCATAGAGCTGATCAGAGACCAGAGTGGCTCCAAACATCTCTATGGCCTAAGAAACCGGAAGCTACGAGCATTTTATGACTTAGATTTCGCCGGATGTAAATAGCGCCATTGGGAAATTGGGGGAGCATTTTATCACACCGATCTTGGTGTGGTCAGATGCTTTGAGGGCAGAGGAGAGATCTAGGGTCTAATAGACCCCAATTTTTTCAAAAAAAGAGTACCTGTCACTACCTATTGCTATCATAGGGGATATTTACATTCCCTGAGATAACAATAAAAATGATTTAAAAAAAAAAAAATGAAAGGAACAGTTAAAAAATAAGATAAAAGCAAAAAAATAAAGAAAAAAAATAAATAAATAAAAAGCACCCCTGTCCCCCCTGCTCTCGCGCTAAGGCGAACGCAAGCGGCGGTCTGGCGTCAAATGTAAACAGCAATTGCACCATGCATGTGAGGTATCACCGCGAAGGTCAGATCGAGGGCAGTAATTTTAGCAGTAGACCTCCTCTGTAAATCTAAAGTGGTAACCTGTAAAGGCTTTTAAAGGCTTTTAAAAATGTATTAATTTTGTTGCCACTGCACGTTTGTGCGCAATTTTAAAGCATGTCATGTTTGGTATCCATGTACTCGGCCTAAGATCATCTTTTTTATTTCATCAAACATTTGGGCAATATAGTGTGTTTTAGTGCATTAAAATTTAAAAAAGTGTGTTTTTTCCCCAAAAAATGCGTTTGAAAATCGCTGCGCAAATACTGTGTGAAAAAAAAAAAATGAAACACCCACCATTTTAATCTGTAGGGCATTTGCTTTAAAATAATATATAATGTTTGGGGGTTCAAAGTAATTTTCTTGCAAAAAAAAATTATTTTTTCATGTAATCAAAAAGTGTCAGAAAGGGCTTTGTCTTCAAGTGGTTAGAAGAGTGGGTGATGTGTGACATAAGCTTCTAAATGTTGTGCATAAAATGCCAGGACAGTTCAAACCCCCCCCAAATGACCCCATTTTGGAAAGTAGACACCCCAAGCTATTTGCTGAGAGGCATGTCGAGTCCATGGAATATTTTATATTGTGACACAAGTAGCGGGAAAGAGACAATTTTTTTTTTTTTTTTTTGCACAAAGTTGTCACTAAATGTTATATTGCTCAAACGTGCCATGGGAATATGTGAAATTACACCCCAAAATAAATTCTGTTGCTTCTCCTGAGTACGGGGATACCACATGTGTGGGACTTTTTGGGAGCCTAGCCGCGCACGGGACCCCGAAAACCAAGCACCGCCTTCAGGCTTTCTAAGGCCGTAAATTTTTGATTTCACTCTTCACTGCCTATCACAGTTTCGGAGGCCATGGAATGCCCAGGTGGCACAAACCCCCCCCAAATTACCCCATTTTGGAAAGTAGACACCCCAAGCTATTTGCTGAGAGGTATAGTGAGTATTTTGCAGACCTCACTTTTTGTCACAAAGTTTTGAAAATTGAAAAAAAAATTTTTTTTTTCTGGTCTTTCTTCATTTTCAAAAACAAATGAGAGCTGCAAAATACTCACCATGCCTCTCAGCAAATAGCTTGGGGTGTCTACTTTCCAAAATGGGGTAATTTGGGGGGGGGTTGTGCCATCTTGGCATTTTATGGCCTTCAAAACTGTGATAGGTAGTGAGGAGTAAAATCAAAAATGTATGCCCTTAGAAATCCTGAAGGTGGTGCTGGGTTTTCGGGGCCCCGTACGCGGCTAGGCTCCCAAAAAGTGCCACACATGTGGTATCCCCGTACTCAGGAGAAGCAGCTGAATGTATTTTGGGGTGCAATTCCACATATGCCCATGGCCTGTGTGAGCAATATATCATTTAGTGACAACTTTTTGTAATTTTTTTTTTTTTTTTTTTGTCATTATTCAATCACTTGGGACAAAAAAAAAAAATATTCAATGGGTTCAACATGCCTCTCAGCAATTTCCTTGGGGTGTCTACTTTCCAAAATGGGGTCATTTGGGGGGGTTTTGTACTGCCCTGCCATTTTAGCACCTCAAGAAATGACATAGGCAGTCATAAACTAAAAGCTGTGTAAATTCCAGAAAATGTACCCTAGTTTGTAGACGCTATAACTTTTGCGCAAACCAATAAATATACGCTTATTGACATTTTTTTTACCAAAGACATGTGGCCGAATACATTTTGGCCTAAATGTATGACTAAAATTTAGTTTATTGGATTTTTTTTATAACAAAAAGTAGAAAATATCATTTTTTTTTCAAAATTTTCAGTCTTTTTCCGTTTATAGCGCAAAAAATAAAAACGGCAGAGGTGATCAAATACCATCAAAAGAAAGCTCTATTTGTGGGAAGAAAAGGACGCAAATTTCGTTTGGGTAGAGCATTGCATGACCGCGCAATTAGCAGTTAAAGCGACGCAGTGCCGAATTGTAAAAAGTGCTCTGGTCAGGAAGGGGGTAAATCCTTCCGGGGCTGAAGTGGTTAAAGTGTATTTTTTCCAAAAAAAATTGCGTTTGAAAGACCGCTGCACAAATACAGTGCGACATAAAATATTGCAACAACCACCATTTTATTCTCTAGGGTCTCTGCAAAAAAAAAAAAAAAAAAAATAGAATGTTTGGGGGTTCCAAGTAATTTTCTAGCAAAAAAAAAAAAACTGATTTTAACTTGTAAGCAACAAGTGTCAGAAAAAGGCTTAGTCTTTAAGTGGTTAAACTGACCTAATTTACAGACCGAAGTTCATTCCTTTGATCTAAAAGATACTTTGTTTATAAGCAAAACGAATTCAGCAGCTCCAGGTGGGTGGCAGTGCTCCAAAGTAAACAGCTTGTAGGTAGGGGTGCACACCTTGTCATTGCAGTAGAAACTAGTGTGAAGGAACAAAGAATGGCCGCACTCCCATACACGATGCAATTCGGACTTTTTGGTAAAAATAAAAACATCAGCACACAATAGTACATAGGCAGGGGGACACGGGTGACGCATTTCACACGACTTGCGTGGGGTCTGACAAAGCATGCAAGTCATGTGAAATGCATCACCCGTGTTCCCCTGCCTATGTACCATTGTGTGCGGTTTTTATTTTTTCAATAAATTCAAATTGCATTGTGTATGGGAGTGCAGACATCCTTTGTTCCTTCATACTTTGTTTATAGTTATCTCCCAGCTCTGACAATGTTGCGATAAACTTGGCAGGCTGCCTGTTTTATTTTTTTGACAGCTGTCAGCAGAGAACTCTCTGCACTAAATCGGGGAAATGCAGAATTAAAATCGTGAGAGGGATTGAATCAAGATCGCAATATTTTTTAATTATTAATCATGCAGCTCTACTGGATAGACATAAGAGGACCTGGGAGTTGTGGTGTGCCATATAGAGTACCCCCTTGATTAACGCTGGTCATCATTGTGTATAACCCATTCTTTTCTGCCTGGGGGGGGGGGGGGGGGTTAGGCGGGCTCCTCTGGTTCGCAAGACACATTGGACATCTTTCGCTCTTTTTTTCCCCCTCTCTCCTCTTTATTTCCTCCTTTAGGTCTCTTTTTCTTCAAGAGACTATGGTATACTGCCGATTCCTTGTTTCTATACCCACTCTATGCTTAAATTGGCTTTCTTTAAAGCAGTAAGCGGAGTTTATTATATGATAATTATGCCTGATATAACTTTAGGATGTGCCTTTCTTAAGCAGTTCAATTGAGTATAACTGAATCTGCCCTCTCACTCTAACTGATGTATTATCAGACAAATTGGTCCCGGTTTGTATGTTATTGTGGATCTCCCCCCACTTTTTCGGTTGTCATCTGTATTGTGGGGGTGGGGAAAAAAAAAAAAACACCAACAAAAAAAAAAAAAAACTTTTAGACTGAATCATTTGATAAAATTATAAATTACATTTAAATTGCAGCAATGTCACCTTTGGTGAAGATGTTCTTTGGTACATAACATACTTACTTTCCTCCCTGGTCGGATGTTAAAAGGCCAAGCTCACCTTTTTGCACCATGTTTCACCTGTTTTTAGGGTCTAACATGGTGCAAACGTCTACCAACCACATCATCCCTGCTGGCAACAGTAAATGGGGTCTTTTCTCCCCCCGCACCTGTCGTCACATTCGAAATCGGCACGGCTGGGCAGAGCTCAGCCCTTAGTCACATCATTCATTCACAAACATCTGTGAATTAACGAACTACAAGTCTCATCTTCCTCCACAGCAGATGACCTTCTAATTCTCAATAGACTACCAGTAATCAGAGCACTCATAGTCCATTGAATCTTCCTCCAGCTCTCCAACTGATACAGCCTGTACAGAGATAGACAGAGAGCCGGAAGAAGAGTTTGCAGGAGCCTAGCATTGAACCTGCAATCTACTGATCGCAGGTGCAATGCATTGTACGTTCCTGCAAAATAGAAACATTTTTTATTTTTTTTCAAAGAACACCATCACAGTGAAACATGTTGGTGGCAGCATCATGCTGTGGGGATGTTTTTCAGCAGTCATGAGTGTTTACATATACTTTAACTGTCCTTCTGTCCTATAATGTAAGCTATACCCTTGACATCTTTCCTAAAACTTAACCTTAAAAATAAACCCCTAATCTTACCCCTAAATTGTAACTAGTGCACTAGAACTAATCACTTCAAAAATGTATGACCCTTGCACCGCAAGTACAGGAACGTATAGAGTAAAGCATTTAACGTGAAAAAAAAAAAAAAAAAAAAAGGATTTGAATTGATACCTAAAGGGGTTAGAGAGGAACCTTACATTTAGTAAAGTTTGCCTTTGGGGATACAACCCCCATACTTACCTTTAGCACCAGGATGCTGACTGTTTGGCCCTGTCAAATGTCAAAAAAGTATCTTCTTCAAAACAGTCCAGACTGGGCCATGTGCCTACCACGCATGTACAAGTTGGTCTCCACTCATTCCTAGGGATGGCTCCATACTTTGTACAGCTGAAGTATCATATGAACCCATCCATAAGAATGAACAAAGACTGTGGGGGACGTGCTGTATGGGCAGGGCATGGCCAAGACAATTTAAAAGAAATGGAAAGGGGAGGGGAGAGAAATTGCGCTCGGTTTTCAATTTGAAGACTGAAAAAGACGTGAAGTGAGTCCTGCAGCTAAAACACAATAACCCCAATACAAGGGCACACAAACTAAACAATATATAAAACAGTGTAGCGCTGGACTAATAAGGATACGCATATATTAGTGTATGCGAGTAAACCAGGACCCATAAATGTGTAAATAAGTGAAAAAGAAAACCATATACCACTTAATCTAAAACAATCCAGTGTCCATATGTGTGTATTGTGACACTAAAAATTAATCAAGTGCACCTACGTATATCTGAAAACGAAAAGTGACATGAAAATATATAAGAAGATGGTGAACTTTAAGTGAGTTATGTGGACCAATGTGGCAGCAAAAATTGAATTACATCGACATATGATAAGAAACTCTATTCACTTATGTACTGTTGATTGATACTTATATTTAGTGATCACAATAAAAGTGAAAAATTTAAATAAATAAATCAGGGCAGTCCCAAAAGTTATGAACAAAAGTCCCAAAACGTAGTGACACTCCAACACAAATTCTAGTTCAGTATTCCACCGCAGCTGTTGCCCACCACCAAGGGATTAAACTTGGAGGCTTACCGGACAGCCTGCGACCACCCTTATTCAGGGGGGTCAAAACAGGCTCAGTAGGGTTGTGTGGATCCAGAAGATGTCCTCGCCAATAATCTCCAGGTGTTCTCCAGGTATTCTTATGGCAAGCCAAGAGGGGCTTCCATCAGGGTGCAGCAAGGATTTGGCCACCGGATGCAGTAAAGGTTTGACCACAGGTGCCCCAAAAAGGAAAAAAAAGGACTCAGATAGTGCAGAACAATCTGGCCAATTTATTTAAAAATTCGTAGAAACAAATATATCTAAAAAAACTAAGCTTCTGACAGGGAGAAATATATCAAGCTCCACCGCCGTTTAAAATCCAATCGCGCATGCGCGATACGTGCTCACGTTATGACCCTACGGCCGTTTTGTCACAACTGACGTCATCAGGGGTACGTGGCCACGCTCGCGCATGCGCTTTAAATACACAAGCGCCGTAGCGCCATAGCTCATTCATTGGCTGAGGGGGAACGGGGGCGGATGGTGATACTATATTACTAATCGTTCCAGCCCAATGAAAACCGCCCATACATCCTTCCTTGGTATTAACAATAGTTGAAATTAATTTTTTTACAGATGATCCCCTCTTTCTTTACTGATATGTATCTTTATTGGCATTTTATTAACATGCATCCACCCACCATGGGTTCTTAGATATATTTGGACAATTAAGTGTCCATTTTTTGACATACACATCATGATGTTTTCAGTATATTGTAATCACGTTTATATATTTTTTATTGGAGATATGGCTGATGGGGAACTTAAGTCCACCCATATTTATTTTGGTTTTTATGCACCCTAATCTTATGCACTTTATCATGTGCTTCATACTGGTGAATTATTCCTTTTCCGCCACTAGATGGTAGTGTGTAATACACACCTCCGAGTTGTAGAAGCTGGTTCATGTTTCTACACATTAAAAGAAATTTTGGAGTGTGTTCTGCACTTTTCTTTTTTAGCCACTAGATGGCGATGTATGGTATATAGCTTTGCTCTATATGTATATTCCCATGTTCATACCAAGGAAGGATGTATGGGCGGTTTTCATTGGGCTGGAACGATTAGTAATATAGTATCACCATCCGCCCCCGTTCCCCCTCAGCCAATGAATGAGCTATGGCGCTACGGCGCTTGTGTATTTAAAGCGCATGCGTGAGCGTGGCCACGTACCCCTGATGACGTCAGTTGTGACGAAACGGCCGTAGGGTCACAACGCGAGCACGTATCGCGCATGCGCGATTGGATTTTAAACGGCGGTGGAGCTTGATATATTTCTCCCTGTCAGAAGCTTCGTTTTTTTAGATATATTTGTTTCTACGAATTTTTAAATAAATTGGCCAGATTGTTCTGCACTATCGGAGTCCTTTTTTTTCCTTTTTTCGGGCACCTGTGGTCAAACCTTTACTGCATCCGGTGGCCAAATCCTTGCTGCACCCTGTTTGGAAGCCCCTCTTGGCTTGCCATAAGAATACCTGGAGATTATTGGCGAGGACATCTTCTGGATCCACACAACCCTACTGAGCCTGTTTTGACCCCCCTGAATAAGGGTGTTTGCAGGCTGTCTGGTAAGCCTCCAACTTTAATCCCTTGGTGGTGGGCAACAGCTGCGGTGGAATACTGAACTAGAATTTGTGTTGGAGTGTCACTACGTTTTGGGACTTTTGTTCATAACTTTTGGGACTGCCCTGATTTATTTATTTAAATTTTTCACTTTTATTGTGATCACTAAATATAAGGATCAATCAACAGTACATAAGTGAATAGAGTTTCTTATCATAGGTCGATGTAATTCAATTTTTGCTGCCACATTGGTCCACATAACTCACTTAAAGTTCACCATCTTCTTATATATTTTCATATCACTTTTCGTTTTCAGATATACGTAGGTGCACTTGATTAATTTTTAGTGTCACAATACACGCATATGGACACTGGATTGTTTTAGATTAAGTGGTATATGGTTTTCTTTTACATTATTCACTTATTTACACATTTATGGGTCCTGGTTTACTCGCATACACTAATATATGCATATCCTTATTAGTCCAGCGCTACACTGTTTTATATATAATTTAAAAGAAATGGCTGGGCGGCATTCAGCTTTGATTTAAATTTAGACTGCGCTTCAGACGCTGTAGCTTTAAATGCTTATTCTGAATAAAGTCTAACACATCAAGAGGAGTTGTTTTTTATGCAAGATGCCAGCTATCGTGAGGATGTTTATTAACTCGTTCTTTTATTAGCTGGTTTTTAGTTGTTGCCTTTAAAGCAGAGTTCCACCCAAAAGTAATTGGTCCCCCCCCCCCCCCTTCCGGTGCCACATTTGGCACCTTTCGGTGGGAAGAGATATACCTGTCTTTGTCTCCACTTCCGGGAGTCCGGGCCACGGCACATTACGTCAGCAGCTCGGCTCCCTCCTTCGCTGGGCCAGTAGGAGAGCGCATGCGTAGTAGGGACCCGGTGTGAAGCTGTAATGCTACACTGCCGGGTTCCCCTACCCGCAATGGCGGCGGCAGCACCCGACAGCTGATGGAAACATCAGCTGTGGTGCCGACATCGCTGGACTCCAGGACAGGCAAGTGTCCTATATTAAAAAAAAAAAAAAGTCAGCAGCTGCAGTATGTGTAGCTGCTGGTTTTTAATTTTTGCAGGGGTGAGCGGACCTCCGCTTTAAGGTTTTATTGATTTCTCATTTCTGCCTATGGAAAGTTTTCCAAAGAATTTGTCTTAAAGGATAACAATTAGCAGCTCTTGTAATTCCTCGCATACAGTGGATATAAAAAAAAAAGTCTACACACCCCGTGTTAAAAGATAAAATCATTTCAGAACTTTCAGAACTATAAACTGTACAACCCAGTTGAACAACAAACTGAAATCTTTTAGGTGGAGGCAAGTAAAAAATAAAAATAAATAAAGGTTGCACAAGTGTGCACACCCTTAAAACCAATACCTTTTTGAAGCTCCTTTTGATTTTATTACAGCACTCAGTCTTTTTGGGTATGAGTCAGCATGGCATATCTTGACTTGGCAATATTTGCCCACTCTTTCTGGTGAAGTCATTCCTTTGTTGATTTGGATGTATGCTTTGGGTCGTTGTCAAGCTGAAAGACGAAGTTCCACTTCATGTTCAGCTTTCTAGCAGAAGCCTGAAAGTTTTGTGCCAATATTGACTGGTATTTGGAACTGTTCATAATTCCCTCTACTTTAACCAAAGACCCTGTTCCATCTGAAGAAAAACAGCCCCAAAGCATGAGGCTGCCACCCCCATGCTTCACTGTGGGTATGGTGTTCTATTGGTGATGTGCAGTGTTGTTTTTGCACCAAACATCTTTTGGAATTATGGCCAAAAAGTTCAACCTTGGTTTCAGACCAGAACACATTTTCCCCACATGCTTTTGAGAGACTTCAGATGTGTTTTTGCAAAATTTAGCCAGGCTTGGATATTTTTCTTCGTAAGAAAAGGCTTCCGTCTTGCCACTCTACCCCATAGCCCAGACATATGAAGAACACGGGCGATTGTTGTCACATGTACCACACAGCCTATACTTGTCAGATGTTCCTGCAGCTCCTTTAATGTTGCTGTAGGCCTCTTGGCAGCCTCCCTGACCAGTTTTCTTCTCGTCTTTTTATCAATTTTGGAGGGACGTCCACTTCTTTGTAATGTCACTGCTGTGCCATATTTTCTCCACTTGATGACTGTCTTCACTGTGTTACATGGTATATCTAATGCCTTGGAAATTCTTTTGTACCCATCTCCTGACTGATACCTTTTAACAATGAGATTTCTGATGCTTTTGAAGCTCGCTGTGGACAATGGCTTTTGCTGTAGGATGTGACTAAGAAAATGTCAGGAAAGACCTACTAAAACAGCTGAACTTTATTTGGGGTTAATCAGAGGCACTTTAAAATAATGGCAGGTGTGTACCGACTCCTATTTAACCACTTGAGCCCCGGACCTTTATGCTGCCTAAGGACCAGAGGTCTTTTTCCAATTTGGCACTGCGTCGCTTTAACTGCTAATTGCGCGGTCATGCAATGCTGTACCCAAACGAAATTTGCGTCCTTTTCTTCCCACAAATAGAGCTTTCTTTTGATGGTATTTGATCACCTCTGCGGTTTTTATTTTTTGCGCTATAAACGGAAAAAGACCGAAAATTTTGAAAAAAAATGATATTTTCTACTTTTTGTTCTAAAAAAAATCCAATAAACTAAATTTTAGTCATACATTTAGGCCAAAATGTATTCGGCCACATGTCTTTGGTAAAAAAAATGTCAATAAGCGTATATTTATTGGTTTGCGCAAAAGTTATAGCGTCTACAAACTAGGGTACATTTTCTGGAATTTACACAGCTTTTAGTTTATGACTGCCTATGTCATTTCTTGAGGTGCTAAAATGGCAGGGCAGTACAAAAGCCCCCCAAATGACCCCATTTTGGAAAGTAGACACCCCAAGGAAATTGCTGAGAGGCATGTTGAACCCATTGAATATTTATTTTTTTTGTCCCAAGTGATTGAAAAATGACAAAAAAAAAAAAAAAAAAAAAATATTTACAAAAAGTGGTCACTAAATGATATATTGCTCACACAGGCCATGGGCCTATGTGGAATTGCACCCCAAAATACATTTAGCTGCTTCTCCTGAGTATGGGGATACCACATGTGTGGGACTTTTTGGGAGCCTAGCCGCGTACGGGGCCCCGAAAACCAATCACCGCCTTCAGGATTTCTAAGGGTGTAAATTTTTGCTTTCACTCTTCACTGCCTATCACAGTTTCGGAGGCCATGGAATGCCAAGATGGCACAAAACCCCCCAAAATGACCCCATTTTGGAAAGTAGACACCCCAAGCTATTTGCTGAGAGGCATATTGAGTCCATGGAATATTTTATATTTTGACACAAGTTGCGGGAAAGTGACACTTTTATTTTTTTTTTTTTCATAAAGTTGTCACTAAATGATATATTGCTCACACAGGCCATGGGCATATGTGGAATTGCACCCCAAAATACATTTAGCTGCTTCTCCTGAGTATGGGGATACCACATGTGTGGGACTTTTTGGGAGCCTAGCCGCGTACTGGACCCCGAAAACCAATCACTGCCTTCAGGATTTCTAAGGGTGAAAATTTTTGATTTCACTCTTTACTGCCTATCACAGTTTCGGAGGCCATGGAATGCCCAGGTGGCACAAAACCCCCCCAAATGACCCCATTTTGGAAAGTAGACACCCCAAGCTATTTGCTGAAAGGCATGGTGAGTATTTTGCAGCTCTCATTTGTTTTTGAAAATGAAGAAAGACAAGAAAAAACATTTTTTTTTTTCTTTTTTCAATTTTCAAAACTTTGTGACAAAAAGTGAGGTCTGCAAAATACTCACTATACCTCTCAGCAAATAGCTTGGGGTGTCTACTTTCCAAAATGGGGTCATTTGGGGGGGTTTTGTGCCACCTGGGCATTCCATGGCCTCCGAAACTGTGATAGGCAGTGAAGAGTGAAATCAAAAATTCACGCCCTTAGAAAGCCTGAAGGCGGTGCCTGGTTTTCGGGGTCCCGTACGCGGCTAGGCTCCCAAAAAGTCTCACGCATGTGGTATCCCCGTACTCAGGAGAAGCAGCAGAATGTATTTTGGGGTGTAATTTCACATATTTCCATGGCATGTTTGAGCAATATATCATTTAGTGACAACTT
This sequence comes from Lithobates septentrionalis, assembly GCA_037952835.1. Taxonomy (NCBI): domain Eukaryota; kingdom Metazoa; phylum Chordata; class Amphibia; order Anura; family Ranidae; genus Lithobates; species Lithobates septentrionalis. Next base: position 5,939,984 of record JBBDGP010001308.1, read on the forward strand.
TGTGCAAAAAAAAAAAAAAAAAAAAAAAATTTGTCTCTTTCCCGCAACTTGTGTCGCAATATAAAATATTCCATGGACTCGACATGCCTCTCAGCAAATAGCTTGGGGTGTCTACTTTCCAAAATGGGGTCATTTGGGGGGGTTTTGAACTGTCCTGGCATTTTATGCACAACATTTAGAAGCTTATGTCACACATCACCCACTCTTCTAACCACTTGAAGACAAAGCCCTTTCTGACACTTATTGTTTACATGAAAAAGTTTTTTTTTTTTGCAAAAAAATTACTTTGAACCCCCAAACATTATATATTTTTTTAAAGCAAATGCCCTACAGATTAAAATGGTGGGTGTTTCATTTTTTTTTTTCACACAGTAATTGCGCAGCGATTTTTCAAACGCATTTTTTGGGGAAAAAACACACTTTTTTTAATTTTAATGCACTAAAACACGCTATATTGCCCAAATGTTTGATGAAATAAAAAAGATGATCTTAGGCCGAGTACATGGATACCAAACATGACATGCTTTAAAATTGCGCACAAACGTGCAGTGGCAACAAAATAAATACATGTTTAAAAGCCTTCAAAAGCCTTTACAGGTTACCACTTTAGATTTACAGAGGAGGTCTACTGGAAAAATTACTGCACTCGATCTGGCCTTCGCGGTGATACCTCACATGCATGGTGCAATTGCTGTTTACGTTTGACGACAGACCGCCGCTTGCGTTCGCCTTAGCGCGAGAGCAGGGGGCGACAGGGGTGTTTTTTTTTTTTTTTTTTTTTTTTCTTTATTATTTTTTTGCTTTTTTAATCTTACTTTTAAACTGTTCCTTTCATATTTTTTTTTTTAATCATTTTTATTGTTATCTCGGGGAATGTAAATATCCCCTATGATAGCAATAGGTAGTGACAGGTACTCTTTTTTGAAAAAATTGTGGTCTATTAGACCCTAGATCTCTCCTCTGCCCTCAAAGCATCTGACCACACCAAGATCGGTGTGATAAAATGCTTCCCCAATTTCCCAATGGCGCTATTTACATCCGGCGAAATCTAAGTCATGAAATACTCGTAGCTTCCGGTTTCTTAGGCCATAGAGATGTTTGGAGCCACTCTGGTCTCTGATCAGCTCTATGGTCAGCTGGCTGAATCACCGGCTGCATTCTCAGGTTCCCTGTTGAGACAGGAGAGCCAGAGAAAAACACGGAAGACGGTGGGGGGGGGGGGGGGGCATTCCCTCCCACGGCTTGTAAAAGCAGTCTAGAGGCTAATTAGCCGCTAGGATTGCTTTTACATGAAAGCCGACCGCTGGCTGAAAAGAATGATACCAAGATGATACCTAAACCTGCAGGCATCATTCTGGTATAACCACTCAAAGTCGTGAATGGCGTACCTGAAGACAAAAAAATGGTTAACAATGGTTAACAATAAAGCACAGTAAAGTGTAAATAATTACACACCTGAAAAACAAACATGATAAAACATAATAACAATAACAATAAAACATTGCAGAATAGAATACAGTAAAAAAGAGCAGAACAATAGAGAGAGAGAATAGAGAGAGAGAGAACAATAAAACAACTATTTTTTTTTATTTCATATTTTTTTTTTTTTTACACTTTTTTTGTAACTAACTTTTATAACGGTACCCGGTTCCAGGTTCGGGTCTCTCAAAATGCGATGGCATTTTGGGAGACCCTGTGAAAGTGCGCCTAGTCTGTGCAATGCTGTACCCTACGCTAATACTCAACTAGTGAATGGTAGCGTTCAAAACATTCACCAATGCAAAGACCAGGATTGTCAGGACAGGAGGGACAATAATAGCGGGTGTCACGCCTATATCCGCGCTAGCTGCAGACACAACATCTTTTTGGGGGCGTTCGCTGGGTAGGGGTACTCGGGAGGACATAAAAATGCCTCTCATGCAGCCGACTGCATTTGGTTGGGGATGTGAATGGGGGAAGTACGGGCGCTGCAGAAGCGGTGGGTTCCCAATTAGGATTGGCGAATGCAGCAGGAAGGGCATTATGGGCACGACGGGCCTGTGTTTGTCTTTCTGGTGGCAGCGGGACACTACTTGTGCTTGCCATCTCGCCAGCTTGAACTGCACTTATGGGACTCGCCACGTCACCAAGTGTTACTGCAGTGCTGGTTTGACTACGACCGGGGTGTACTAGGCCGCTGGCGCTTGCCAGTTCACCAAAACGCTACCAAAAAACTGTTAGCGATCGCAGGGATCAGGCCTGACTCTGCGAACGCTGCAGTTATGCTTTTAGTGTTTTGTAAGTGACAGTGATCGATCGATACTGCACTTGGGTGGGCTGGGCTGGGCCGGGCGGAGGGGCAAAACGCAGGTGCTAGCAGGTATCTGGGCTGATCCCGCTAACACTGCGTTTTTGGGAACCCTAAACTGCTGGTGACGCTAGTATAGATCTGATCGGATCAGATATTGATGCGATCAGATACTATACCACTAAGGGTGGTGTACGGTGCGTGCGTGGGTGTTAGCGGTACTGGCGCTAATCTGACGCTGCCTGGGGCTGGTGCTTGCCAGTTCACCAAAATACTACCAAAAAAACTGTTAGCGATCGCAGGGATCAGGCATGACTCTGTGAACGCTGCAGTTATGCGTTTAGTGTTTTGTAAGTGTCAGTGATCGATCGATACTGCACTTGGGTGGGCTGGGCCGGGCGGAGGCGCAAAACGCAGGTGCTAGCAGGTATCTGGGCTGATCCCGCTAACACTGCGTTTTTGGGAACCCTAAACTGCTGGGGACGCTAGTATAGATCTGATCGGATCAGATATTGATCCGTTCAGATACTATACCACTAAGGGAGGCGTATGCTGCGTGCGTGGGTGTTAGCGGTACTGGCGCTAACCTGACGCCTGGGGCTGGTGCTTGCCAGTTCACCAAAATGCTACCAAAAAAACTGTTAGCGATCGCAGGGATCAGGCCTGACTCTGCGAACGCTGCAGTTATGCGTTTAGTGCCTTGTAAGTGACAGTGATCGATCGATACTGCACTTGGGTGGGCTGGGCGGAGGCGCAAAACGCAGGTGCTAGCAGGTATCTGGGCTGATCCCGCTAACACTGCGTTTTTGGGAACCCTAAACTGCTGGGGACGCTAGTATAGATCTGATCGGATCAGATATTGATCCGATCAGATACTATACCACTAAGGGAGGCGCATGCTGCGTGCGTGGGTGTTAGCGGTACTGGCGCTAATCTGACGCTGCCTGGGGCGACGCATATCACCGCCGGGCGATCGGGGGGCTAAACCTTTATTCGGTAATAAACGGCGGGTGCCCTGACACTATAAAAAATAAACAAACTAACCAGCGTCAACCGTAACGGTTATACGGTGATCAGTGGTGAAAGGGTTAACTAGGGGGCAATCAAGGGGTTAAAACATTTATCAGATAGTATATGGGGGTCCCTGACGCTATAAAACGCTGACGGCGAACCTAAATATTTACCTCACTAACTAGCGTCACCAGCGACACTAATACAGCGATCAGAAAAATGATCGCTTAGTGACACTGGTGAGGGGGGGTGATCAAGGGGTTAAAACTTTATTAGGGGGGGTTAGGGGGGTACCCTAGACCTACAGGGGGGTAACAGTAACTGTGCTAACACTGTAACTGTCACAAACTGACACCATGCAGTAATCAGAAAAAAAAAAAAAAAAAAAAAAAAAAAAAACTGCTGGTGTCAGTTTGTGACAGGGGGGGGGGGGGGGGGTGATTGGGGGGGGGTCGGGGGGCGATCGGGGGGGGGATCGGGGTGTTTTGTGTGCCTGGCATGTTCTACTGTGTGTGTGTGTGTGTTGGTGCACTCACATTGATGTCTTCTCTCCTCGGGCCGGAACGGAAAATACCGACCCGAGGGGAGATGACATCATTTCCTTTGCTGCTGTTTAGCATACAGCAGCAAAGGAAGATTCTCATTGGCCGGCGGCGATCGCGAGGGGGGGGCCACGAACGGATGGTCTCCCCCTCATCACCGATCGCCGGGGGACAAAAGACGACCGCCTCGGGCACCGGGGGGGGGTCCGATCGGACCCCCCACCCGCGGAAGGCAAATCACGTACACTGTACGTGATTTTGCCTGTCCGTGCCACTTTGCCGACGTACATCGGCGTGAGGCGGTCGTCAAGTGGTTAAACACGAGTTTGAATGCAATTGCTTAATTCTGAACACAGCTACATCCCCAGTTATAAAAAGAGGCTGTGTGTACACTTATGCAACCATATTATTTTAGTTTTCTATTTTTATAGTCCCCCCTAAAAGATTCCGGTTTGTTTTTCAATTTTGTTGTACAGTATATAGGTCACGTTAAAAAAAGGTGGAAAAAGTTCTGAAATTATTTCTTTGTCTCAGTATCCTGACATTTTAAAACAGGGGTGTGTAGGCTTTTTATATCCACTGTAAATTGTCAAAAGCATATGTGTTCCAACTGAAAAACAACCCTGAACTACAATTTTAATACTGGCCAAAATAAAAAAAACCCTTAGTTAGACTTGCCGGTAATGGTATTTCTACAAATCTTACAGGACAGCACCTGGAGAGAGCGCAGCTCCACCTATTTCCCAGGAAACCCTGCAGTTAGCACTTTAAGCCTGGACACTTCCACCATGGCCTCAGTTGTTACCTAGTACCTCCCAGCCATGCTGAAAATATAAGCAGAACATAGCAACAATACCACAGTAAAATCACAATCAAGGGAGGGTCATAGATGCTGTCCGGAAAGACTCGTAGAAATATCGTTAACGGTAAGTCTAACTAAGGTTTTCTCACCTCATCTTTCAGGACAGCACCTGGAGATAAGCGAGTAGTTACTCTAGGGTGGGACCACCTGGGGATAAAAACACACAGGCGCCACTCTAAGTGAAGTATAACCATGCAAAAAAAAAAAAAAAAACAACACACACACAAAAAAAAAAAAAAAAAAAAAAAAAAAAAATGGATATGGGTACCCCCAAAGAGTAGGGTAAAAACAAGCATTTTTTGGCACCAATTGCCGAGCATCCAAGAAGGGGGTACTTGCTGGTGACTCAGAGCTAATTGCGCCGGTGGTCGCTAATGCTTCCTGGAGCTAGAAGACACAGGGAGCCGAGAGATGACGTCACTTCCGGATTGTGAAGGACCATTAGGCAACGCGTTTACGGAGCATGCACTCCTTCAGGCCTCTAGGGTGGGATCACCCCCTGCAGGACCTTCCTGGCAAAAGAATGCTCTGCTGCTGAGAGCAAGTCCATCCTATAGTGACGAGTGAAGGTGGAGAAACCCGTCCACGTGGCTGCTGTGCAGATTCGTCCTGGCGAAGCCCCAGCATGTTGCCACAGCACAGGTTGAATGGGCCACTACCGCTGCGGGAGGTTCTACTCATATAAGCTTCTTTGATGGCCATCCGAAGCCACCTTCCAATTGTGTTTTTAGAAGCTCCGCAGCCCCAAAAACAGAACAAACCGAGAAGTGGATGTCCTAAACTGTTGTAACCTCCAGATAGTGTAACAAGCATCTCTTTACGTCCAAACTGTGAAACTCCCTTTCTTTAGGACAGGGTGGTAATGGACAGAACTATCCCCTGGAATCTGTGGAAAACGCAAGAGACCTTTGGCGAAAACCCCAAGTCTGTCCTCAGCACTACCCGGTCTGGAAAAACAGTCAAAAAAGGTTCAATAATAGATGAGGCCTGCAGCTCGCTGACCCTTCTAACCAAGGTAACTGCTGTTAGAAGTGCTAGTTTTAACGACCAATCTTTAATTGTAGCTTCCTCTGGTGGTTTGATAGGCCTTTTAGTCAGACCCCGTAGACAAAAGAAGGTCTGGTGTCACTGGCAAACCACCTCCATCCCAATATATGCAAAATAAATAAATAAATAAATTAAAAAAAAAGGAAATCGCCCCGGGACTTTAAATAAGGTGAATGCGGTTAGCCAACAATTGACAGAGTAAATGCAGTCTTAAAATTTATTAAAATTGTCATGCAAACATAAACATGAATCAAAGCCAAGCCACTGAAACGATACATACAGTAAAAAAAAAAGTCATTACACGTATCATGGTGTAAAATGTAAATTGCAAAGTACACAGGCATGAAAAGTATCCCAACGCGTTTCACAAGACCATGCATGCTTCATCAGGGGTAGATGCGTGTCTAGTACATCAAAGGCTGGATCAGACTATCAATTGCTGGATACCCAGAGGCGGCAGTAATGAGCGTCCGGCTCGGGAGCTGAGGAGGCAGAGGAAAAACCAACCCAACAGAACACAAACGGGGGGCAGACATGGCCGGGAAGGGGAAATGTGGCACCAAAATAGTCAGACCCCGCAAAACCACAGACAAATCCCACTTGGGGGGGGGGGGGACCTTAAAACTGAACTGGCCTAGCTGTGGCCAGTGCCAAAAAAAAAAAAAATCTAAAATGATCAAAAGGGTCCTGAGATAACTATCTCTAAAAATACTGACGATGCAGCTACCTGAACCTGCCGTGGAGAGCAATTTTTTTTGAAGTGCACCAGGAGTTGAAACATTTCCATGTTTTAAAATAAATGGCCCTTGTGACCCTTTTTCCTGCTATCTAGCAGAGTACAAATAATCTGACAAACCCTTTCTCTTCAGGAATTTCTCCTCAGTATCCAGGCTGCCAGCGAGATGACCTACATTGGGATGAAGAAGGGGCCCCTGACTCAGCAGGTCCCCTCGTAGAGGTAGAAACCAATGGGGCTCTACTGCTAACTTCAGTAGGGTCGAGAACCATGCCCTCTTGGGCCAATACAGGGCTACTAGAATTAGGCTTGTGGCTTCTCCCTGCAACTTTTTGAGCACTAGAGGAATCATCTGCACAGGGGGAAAGGCGCAACACAAGTGGAGGGTCCAGCGCGTCCAGACCAGCTGCTTGGTCCTGCCTGTTCAGAGAGGAGTAGACTGGTACTTTTGCATTTGTTTGAGATGAAAAAAGGTCAACCTGGGGAACACCCCATCTGTCTACTATCATCTAGAAGATATCTGCATTCAGGCTCCATTCCGACTTTAGCACCCATCTTCTGCTTAAGAAGTCTGCTACTTGATTTAGGCTGCCCTTTAGATGCACTGCTGTCAGGGATGCCAAGTTGTCCGTGTCAGAATCTGGAGGGCCAAAGTTAGAAGAATCCTGCTTCTTGTGCCCCCTTGCCTTGAGATGTAGGCTACTGTGGTGGCGTTGTCTGATAATATTTGAACGTGTTGGCCCCTGGTTATCTCTTTGAAGGACCCTAGCCCCAGGAGAATGGCTCTTAGCTCTCTCCAGTTGGAGGGCCTCCTGGTTTCCTCATTTGTCCAGGACCCCTGGGCCATCTGGCTCTCGAGATGTGCACCCCACCCCCAGGAGCTTGCATCTGTTGTCAATGTTTTTTGCTTTCCAGAACAAACCCTTTTAGATTTGTTTGGTTTGACTCCTCCACCATCATAATTTCCTCTTGACCAGAGAGGGAATCCTAATTTGTTTCTCCAATGACTCCCCGCAAGACCATATCTGCAGAATTGCCTGCTGGAGGTCCCTTGAATGGAGGTGGGCCCACTGAACAGCTGGGATTGAGGCTGTGAGAAGGTCCAGTGGGGACATGGCTGCCGGCACCAAAATAGATACGTTAGTCTGGACCTTCTTCACTGCATCTAGCGCCTTCATTATCTTTTCCTGCACAGAGTTGATGGTATAACACGGGAATTTGATTATCTGGGAAGTGGTCAGGTTCGACTTCTCTCTGTTCAGAAGCCAGCCCAAACTTTCTAAGTGGCTCTGCATCTTAAGTCCCTGTACAACAGGTCCTTTGAGTTGGCGAATAAAAGGAGATCGTCCAGATAAGGTAGGATTGAGACCACTCCCATCCTGAGCGGTGCCAAAGCTTCCGCCATAATCTTTGTGAAGATCCTTGGGGAAAAGGAGAAACTGAACGAGAGGGCCCTGAACTGAAGATGCGACACAACTCCCTCTGTCCTGATTTCCAAATGCATATACTTTTATGATGCTGGTGCTATGGGGACATGTAGGTACGCATCCCTGAGATCTATGGATGCTAGGAAGCAATCTGCAGAAAGAAGTTTCCTCCATAAGAAATTTTTTGTACTGAATGGACCTGTTCAGGATTTTTTTTTTTAATAAAACCCTAGTCCTTCCTTAGGAACTAGGATGATTACCTTCGGTTGTAGAAGTTCCTGCAAAAGGGACATCATTGCTAAAGATTTTTCTAGATTCTTGGGAACCTGTGTTACATTAAACTGTGATGGCAGGGTTTCTGAGAACTCAAGCCCGAAGCCCTCCGAGATCACCCTGAGGACAAAACACACTGGATGTCGCCCCCTTCCACTGTGGGAAAAAGGACTGCAGCCTTCCTCCCAGTCGGAAAACAGTCACTGTGGACAGAACACCCCAGTTTTTCCTCAACCTCACATCACAAAATCACCCTCTAAGGGAAGTCCACACAGCTTTACCTTAGAGGCCGAATCTCATGACCACATTTTAACCCATAATGCTTTTCGTGATGAATTAACTAGTGTTGAAGAAGATCTTGCGGACAGTCTCACGGATTCTGCCAAGGCGTCTGCAATGCAACCTACTGGATTTGGTAAGACTGGCAGAGTATAAAGCAAATCTTTGCGAGAGGTCCCTGTTTTTATATGACCTTTTAACTGTTCTAACCAGTGTTCCAAATTCCTGGCTACTACATAGTTGAGGCCATCACAGGCTTGAGATTGGCTAGCGTAGAGTCCCAGACCTTTAACAGGGAACCAGCTCTCTTATTCATAGTGGCTTTCAAGGCCCCCATATCCTCGAACGCCAAGTTGGTATTTCGTGATACCTATTAGGGGGAAGAAGGGATGGAAACAAAAATAGCCCAGGTGAAAAGAACTGCTTGTGGCTCCTCCTCCCACCACCGCCACCAGTTCCTCTGGCGCCATCATGCAGAGGGCATCCGGCAGCTTTATTTCAAATTTTCCTAGTCCTTTTGCCGGAAATACACCAGCTGAGGCTGCCTTCCCCTCCTGCATTCCAGCGACCGGAACAGGAAGCCGCTGCACACCGCCGGAAGTCCCACCCCATCTGGCAGGGACGTTGCCCGCCACCAAGGACTAGTGGAGGCTTTCACGCTAGAAAAGCCGCACTGCATAGCGCAGCCCCCGCCCTCAGGTCTATCGGTGAGCAGCTGACCAAAGAAGATCAACAATATGCAAAAAAAAAAAAAAAAAAAAAAAGGGAAGGAAGGAAGGAAGGGGTATGCCCTTCGCCCTTTACCACCTGGAGAGAGCGGAGCACACCCCTGGTCCCCTGCAGCGCTTCTACCATGGCAGAGGAAACACTACAACTGAGGCCATGGTGGAAGTGTCCAGGCTTAAAGTGGTGACCGCAAAGTTTCCTGGGAAATAGGTGGAGCTGTGCTCTCTCCAGGCTGTCCTGAAAGAAGAGGTGAGGGAAAAAAAAAAAAAAGAAGGGGGAGATAAAAGTTTAATGTTACTGCAGCAAAGGATCAAGTTCATTCATGGTTTCAGATGCAAAATCTCAATTAACATTGGAGAACCTGTGGTTTACAGAAAACTGGTCCTAGAGAATAAAACATATCCTGCATACCTGATGTCTTGATAAGGAACAAAATCTTTATCCACAAAAGCCTCATTAATTTTCTTCAGTACATCCATTCCTTCCGTTACTTCTCCAAATACTGTGTGCACCCCATCCAAATAATCCAGATTCTCCCCTGTTGTGATCAAAAACTAAAAAGGGAAAAAAGGAAAATCATAGCGTAATCCTAAAAGAAATCATCAGTTCACAGAGTAGTTGTGCAAAAACACAAAACATGGAGTGGAAAGGATTAAAATATGCATTCACAGTACTGTTTAGAAATAAAACATGTAATGGATCAGATTGCACACAATGTTGCAGTTACAGACAAGGAAAAACGTGGCCAGGAGTACATATACAGGTAAAAGCCAGTAAATTAGAATATTTTGAAAAACTTGATTTATTTCAGTAATTGCATTTAAAAGGTGTAACTTGTACATTATATTTATTCATTGCACACAGACTGATGCATTCAAATGTTTATTTCATTTAATTTTGATGATTTGAAGTGGCAACAAATGAAAATCCAAAATTCCGTGTGTCACAAAATTAGAATATTACTTAAGGCTAATACAAAAAAGGGATTTTTTAGAAATGTTGGCCAACTGAAAAGTATGAAAATGAAAAATATGAGCATGTACAATACTCAATACTTGGTTGGAGCTCCTTTTGCCTCAATTACTGCATTAATGCGGCGTGGCATGGAGTCGATGAGTTTCTGGCACTGCTCAGGTGTTATGAGAGCCCAGGTTGCTCTGATAGTGGCCTTCAACTCTTCTGCGTTGTTGGGTCTGGCATTCTGCATCTTCCTTTTCACAATACCCCACAGATTTTCTATGGGGCTAAGGTCAGGGGAGTTGGCTGGCCAATTTAGAACAGAAATACCATGGTCCGTAAACCAGGCACGGGTAGATTTTGCGCTGTGTGCAGGCGCCAAGTCCTGTTGGAACCTGAAATCTCCATCTCCATAGAGCAGGTCAGCAGCAGGAAGCATGAAGTGCTCTAAAACTTGCTGGTAGACGGCTGCGTTGACCCTGGATCTCAGGAAACAGAGTGGACCGACACCAGCAGATGACATGGCACCCCAAACCATCACTGATGGTGGAAACTTTACACTAGACTTCAGGCAACGTGGATCCTGTGCCTCTCCTGTCTTCCTCCAGACTCTGGGACCTCGATTTCCAAAGGAAATGCAAAATTTGCTTTCGTCAGAAAACATGACTTTGGACCACTCAGCAGCAGTCCAGCTCTTTTTTTCCTTATCCCAGGTGAGACGCTTTTCGCGCTGTTTCTTGGTCAACAGTGGCTTGACACGAGGTATGCGGCAGTTGAAACCCATGTCTTTCAAGCGTCTCTTGGTGGTGGATCTTGAAGCACTGACTCCAGCAGCTGTCCACTCCTTGTGAATCTCCCCCACATTTTTGAAGGGGTTTTTTTTTCACAATCTTGACTAGGGCGCGGTGATCCCTATCGCTTGTACACTTTTTCTGACCACAGTTTTTCCTTCCCTTTGCCTCTCTATTAATGTGTTTGGACACAGAGCTCTGAGAACAGCCAGCCTCTTCAGCAATAACCTTTTGTGTCTTTCCCTCCTTGTGCAATGTGTCGATGGTCGCCTTTTGGACAGCTGTCAAATCTGAAGTCTTCCCCATGTTTGTGTAGGCTTCAGAACTGGACTGAGAGACCATTTAAAGCCCTTTGCAGGTGTTTTGAGTTAATCAGCTGATTAGTTTGTGGCACCAGGTGTCTTCAAAATTTAACCCTTACACAATATTCTAATTTTGTGACACACGGAATTTTGGATTTTCATTTGTTGCCACTTCAAATCATCAAAATTAAATGAAATAAACATTTGAATGCATCAGTCTGTGTGCAATGAATAAATATAATGTACAAGTTACACCTTTTGAATGCAATTACTGAAATAAATCAAGTTTTTCAAAATATTCTAATTTACTGGCTTTCACCTGTATATATATGTAATCTTAAAGAAAGGTAACAAAGGACATCGGGAGCAATAGGTATATGCACAAGCGTGTGTATATACACATGAAAGAATAATTTCTAGAATTTCTCTAGCAAGGGGACGCCTTTTAGGAGTACACTGGGTAAAATTAAAGACACTGCTACCAAAGAAATTGTTAACAAAAATCTGTAGTTGCCTTCTGCAATTCATTAGCTATTGATTAGAAAATCAGCAATACAAAATGACTAACCAAATATATAAATATTTTTTACAATATTGTTACGGTTTCCTGAAATTTTGCTTTAGACTAAAATTAGCCTTCTTCATTTACCTGAGATCCATGCTGATCACTGCCATTGTTCACCATTGACACTGTTCCCACTTTTTTGTGTTTTATCCGTGGCACTTTTTCAGGTTCAAAGTAACGAGCTTGGTCACCATACAGTTTACTAAGGGGAAAACGAGAGACTTGTTTACAATCATAACAAGAACTCCTATTGTGCAGAACTCAAGGGACAAAGTAATTTTGCATTGATAACAGTGATGGTTGCCAGTCCCTCTAAATTCTTACAGAAAATCTCCATACCCATCACAGGCTACATCGTGCAACAGTAATTGGCACTTGACATTCCCCCAGGTAATTTCAAAAGCACAGAACAAGGCTCCACCACCCCATTTCCAGACAATACATTCAGTAGCAACTCTGGACGCTCTCCATCCAACTGTCAGAAGACATTGCTGGCAATCAAAATGCACTTTAGAAAAAAAAAAAAAAATCAAACTCTAGTTAGTCACCCACACAGTGTTGTGCTTTATAACAATCATTAGGACTGTACTAACACTACTTTTACCTCTATAAAAGCTGAACAAAGACCAGTCTGCTGCAGAACTTTATTATAGTAGTCATACATAATAAACATTATTACAGCTAAATTGCGTTATTGAGTTCCCTAGATAGGACTTCATAGGACACTGACTGTGTGATAATACTGTGTTTAATGGGCTTTGTATATATTACACACCAGGTTTCTGCAATTTACTTGCCAGCAAGGAATTTCGATAATACCCAGGTCTGACCAGTGTTGCTGAATGGAGATGAAAACCCTGTATTGCTTTTCCTATACGTAGGCAAGACAGTAAAGTAGCAGAAACAACGGGAAAAGGAAATTGTGTAGCCCTGAAACATACCCATATTAGATGAAGTTAATCCACATTTAGAAAATAAAGTGCAAGAAAGCTGAACAAACATACCTAAAAATAGATTCTCCTCCTCGGCCTGTTCCCAGAGGATCACCAGTCTGTATGATAAAGTCTCTCTTTGAATAAAAAAGGAATTATATTAGGGCACAAGGGAACATATAATCAATGTTACTTGGCAAGTCCAATCCCAAAACTGATCCTCTACACTCTAAAGTTTCTGTGGCACGCTGACAAACTGAGCCAGCCGACAGTCAGGCATCTGGGTGGATTCTGACATTATTGTCAGGATCCCTGAAGAGCCTGGACGGGCTGTGATATCAGCTGACAGCAGGCTCTAGCCAGCTGTCGGCTGAATCTGGGTCACAGGAGTGAAGAACTAAGTGCATTTCTGTGACCCTTTCAATTTCTCCAGGACCCCACCTGTAAGCTACCATTACCAAAATTTCCTTCAACGGATTCTACATATAGTTTGGCTCTAACAAACTATCTATAGTGATCTAAAAGATAGAATTCTAATCCAAGTTAAGGCAGGATACAGTTTACATTGTAATATCTCGCCAAGCAGTCAACAGATGGCTTTATTTATGGAAAAAATAACCTCCCATCAAAAATTAATCAGAATTCAGCATCCATAGTCTAGTACACATTGCAATGTGAATGCACAGATCTGTCTTTCTAATGGTAAAACAAATCACAACTAAAACCCCCTATTACCGCCAATGAAGCAGCCATCTTAGCCTGTTTGTTCTGCAGTTGCCCTGTTACTGCACATGTAATCCATTATGACATCAGATGGTTTGAAACTTTGGATGAGAGCCTATACAAGCACACTAGTAACTAAGTAGTTACAGGGGGTTTTTCACTGTCAGGGCAACAAGGATGTGGAACCCTCTTCCACAATTGGTGCTGTCAGCGAGGAGTATCGATATTCTTAAAAGACTCTTAGATGTGCATCTTAACCACTTCAGCCCCGGAAGGATTTACCCCCTTCCTGACCAGAGCACTTTTTACAATTCGGCACTGCGTCGCTTTAACTGCTAATTGCGCGGTCATGCAATGGTGTACCCAAACGGAATTTGCGTCCTTTTCTTCCCACAAATAGAGCTTTCTTTTGATGGTATTTGATCACCTCTGCCGTTTTTATTTTTTGCGCTATATACGGTAAAAGACCGAAAATTTTGAAAAAAAAATGATATTTTCTACTTTTTGTTCTAAAAAAAATCCAATAAACTCAATTTTAGTCATACATTTAGGCCAAAATGTATTCGGCCACATGTCTTTGGTAAAAAAAATGTCAATAAGTGTATATTTATTGGTTTGCGCAAACGTTATAGCGTCTACAAACTAGGGTACATTTTCTGGAATTTACACAGCCTATAATTTATGACTGCCTATGTCGTTTCTTGAGGTGCTAAAATGGCAGGGCAGTACAAAACCCCCACAAATGACCCCATTTTGGAAAGTAGACACCCCAAGGAATTTGCTGAGAGGCATGTTGAGCCCATTGAATATTCATTTTTTTTGTCCCAAGTGATTGAATAATGACAAAAAAAAAAAAAAAAATTACAAAAAGTTGTCACTAAATGATATATTGCTCACACAGGCCATGGGCATATGTGGAATTGCACCCCAAAATACATTTAGCTGCTTCTCCTGAGTACGGGGATACCACATGTGTGGGACTTTTTGGGAGCCTAGCCGCGTACGGGGCCTCGAAAACCAATCACTGCCTTCAGGATTTCTAAGGGCGTACATTTTTGATTTTACTCCTCACTACCTATCACAGTTTTGAAGGCCATAAAATGCCCAGATGACATAAAACCCCCCCAAATGACCCCATTTTGGAAAGTAGACACCCCAAGCTATTTGCTTTGAGGCATGTTGAGTCCATGGAATGTTTTATATTTTGACACAAGTTGCGGGAAAGTGACAAATTTTTTTTTTTTTTTTTTTTGCACAAAGTTGTCACTAAATGATATATTGCTCACACAGGCCATGGGCATATGTGGAATTGCACCCCAAAATACATTTAGCTGCTTCTCCTGAGTATGGGGATACCACATGTGTGGGACTTTTTGGGAGCCTAGCCGCGTACGGGACCCCGAAAACCAATCACTGCCTTCAGGAATTCTAAGGGCGTACATTTTTGATTTTACTCCTCACTGCCTATCACAGTTTCGGAGGCCATGGAATGCCCAGGTGGCACAAACACCCCCCAAATGACCCCATTTTGGAAAGTAGACACCCCAAGCTATTTGCTGAGAGGCATGGTGAGTATTTTGCAGCTCTCATTTGTTTTTGAAAATAAAGAAAGACGAGAAAAAAAAATTTTTTTTTTCTTTTTTCAATTTTCAAAACTTTGTGACAAAAAGTGAGGTCTGCAAAATACTCACTATACCTCTCATCAAATAGCTTGGGGTGTCTACTTTCCAAAATGGGGTCATTTGGGGGGTTTTTTTGCCACCTGGGCATTCCATGGCCTCCGAAACTGTGATAGGCAGTGAAGAGTGAAATCAAAAATTTACGGCCTTAGAAAGCCTGAAGGCGGTGCTTGGTTTTCGGGGTCCCGTACGCGGCTAGGCTCCCAAAAAGTCTCACACATGTGGTATCCCCGTACTCAGGAGAAGCAACAGAATGTATTTTGGGGTGTAATTTCACATATTCCCATGGCATGTTTGAGCAATATATCATTTAGTGACAACTTTGCGCAAAAAAAATAAAAAAAATAAAAAATTGTCTCTTTCCCGCAACTTGTGTCACAATATAAATTATTCCATGGACTCAACATGACTCTCAGCAAATAGTTTGGGGTGTCTACTTTCCAAAATGGGGTCATTTGGGGGGGTTTTGAACTGTCCTGGCATTTTATGCACAACATCTAGAAGCTTATGTCACACATCACCCACTCTTCTAACCACTTGAAGACAAAGCCCTTTCTGACACTTATTGTTTACATAAAAAAATAATTCTTTTTTGCAAGAAAATTACTTTGAACCCCCAAACATTATATATTTTTTTTAAGCAAATGCCCTACAGATTAAAATGGTGGGTGTTTCATTTTTTTTTTTCACACAGTATTTGCGCAGCGATTTTTCAAACGCATTTTTTGGGGAAAAAAAACACACTTTTTTACATTTTAATGCACTAAAACACACTATATTGCCCAAATGTTTGATGAAATAAAAAAGATGATCTTAGGCCGAGTACATGGATACCAAACATGACATGCTTTAAAATTGCGCACAAACGTGCAGTGGCGACAAACTAAATACATTTTTAAAAGCCTTTAAAAGCCTTTACAGGTTACCACTTTAGATTTACAGAGGAGGTCTACTGCTAAACTTACTGCCCTCGATCTGACCTTCGCGGCGATACCTCACATGCATGGTGCAATTGCTGTTTACATTTGACGCCAGACCGACGCTTGCGTTCGCCTTAGCGCGAGAGCAGGGGGGACAGGGGTGCTTTTTTTTTTTTTTTTTTTTCTTTATTATTATTATTTTCTTATCTTATTTTTAAACTGTTCCTTTCATTTTTTTTTTAAATCATTTTTATTGTTATCTCAGGGAATGTAAATATCCCCTATCATAGCAATAGGTAGTGACAGGTACTCTTTTTTGCAAAAATTGGGGTCTATTAGACCCTAGATTTCTCCTCTGCCCTCAAAGCATCTGACCACACCAAGATCGGTGTGATAAAATGCTTTCCCAATTTCCCAATGGCGCTGTTTACATCCGGCGAAATCTAAGTCATAAAATGCTCGTAGCTTCCGGTTTCTTAGGCCATAGAGATGTTTGGAGCCACTCTGGTCTCTGATCAGCTCTATGGTCAGCTGGCTGAATCACCGGCTGCATTTTCAGGTTCCCTGTTGAGACAGGAGAGCCATAGAAAAATACGGAAGACGTTGGGGGGGGGGGGGCATTCCCTCCCACTGCTTGTAAAAGCAGTCTAGAGGCTAATTAGCCGCTAGGATTGCTTTTACATGAAAGCCGACCGCTGGCTGAAAAGAATGATACCAAGATGATACCTAAACCTGCAGGCATCATTCTGGTATAACCATTCAAAGTCGTGAATGGCGTACCTGAAGACAAAAAAATGGTTAACAATAAAGCACAGTAAACGGTAAAGTATAAAAAATTGCATACCTGAAAAACAAACATGATAAAACATAATAACAATAAAACATTGCAGAATAGAATACAGTAAAAAAGAGCAGAACAATAGAGAGAGAGAATAGAGAGAGAAAGAACAATAAAACGACAACTATTTTTTTTTTTATTTTATATTTTTGTATGTGTTTTTTTTTTGTAACTAACTTTTATAACTGTACCCGGTTCCAGGTTCGGGTCTCTCAAAATGCGATGGCATCTTGGGAGACCCTGTGAAAGTGTGCCTAGTCTGTGGAATGCTGTACCCTACGCTAATACTCAACTAGTGCATGGTAGCGTTCAAAACATTCACAAATGCAAAGACCAGGATTGTCAGGACAGGAGGGACAATAATAGCAGGTGTCACGCCTATATCCGCGCTTGCTGCAGACACAACATCTTTTTTGGGGGGGGTTCGTTGGGTAGGGGTACTCGGGAGGACATAAAGAAAATGCCTCTCATGCAGCCGACTGCATTTGGTTGGGAATGTGAATGGGGGAAGTACGGGCGCTGCAGAAGCGGTGGGTTCCCAATTAGGATTGGCGAATGCAGCAGGAAGGGCACTATGGGCACGACGGGCCTGTGTTTGTCTTTTTGGTGGCAGCGGGACACTACTTGTGCTTGCCACCTCACCAGCTTGAACTGCACTTATGGGACTCGCCACGTCACCAAGTGTTACTGCAGTGCTGGTTTGACTACGACCGGGGTGTACTAGGCCGCTGGCGCTTGCCAGTTCACCAAAACGCTACCAAAAAATCTGTTAGCGATCGCAGGGATCAGGCCTGACTCTGCGAACGCTGCAGTTATGCGTTTAGTGTTCTGTAAGTGACAGTGATCGATCGATACTGCACTTGGGTGGGCTGGGCTGGGCCGGGCGGAGGGGCAAAACGCAGGTGCTAGCAGGTATCTGGGCTGATCCCGCTAACACTGCGTTTGTGGGAACCCTAAACTGCTGGGGACGCCAGTATAGATCTGATCGGATCAGATATTGATCCGTTCAGATACTATACCACTAAGGGAGGCGTATGCTGCGTGCGTGGGTGTTAGCGGTACTGGCGCTAATCTGACGCTGCCTGGGGCTGGTGCTTGCCAGTTCACCAAAAAAACTGTTAGCGATCGCAGGGATCAGGCGTGACTCTGCGAACGCTGCAGTTATGCGTTTAGTGTTTTGTAAGTGACAGTGATCGATTGATACTGCACTTGGGTGGGCTGGGCCGGGCGGACGGAAAAAACGCAGGTGCTAGCAGGTATCTGGGCTGATCCCGCTAACACTGCGTGTTTGGGAACCCTAAACTGCTGGGGACGCTAGTATAGATCTGATTGGATCAGATATTGATCCGTTCAGATACTATACCACTAAGGGAGGTGTACGGTGCGTGCGTGGGTGTTAGCGCTACTGGCGCTAACCTGACGCTGCCTGGGGCTGGTGCTTGCCAGTTCACCAAAACGCTACCAAAAAAACTGTTAGCGATCGCAGGGATCAGGCCTGACTATGCGAACGCTGCAGTTATGCGCTTAGTGTTTTGTAAGTGACAGTGATCGATCGATACTGCACTTGGGTGGGCTGGGCTGGGCGGAGGGGCAAAACGCAGGTGCTAGCAGGTATCTGGGCTGATCCCGCTAACACTGCGTTTTCGGGAACCCTAAACTGCTGGGGACGCTAGTATAGATCTGATTGGATCAGATATTGATCCGTACAGATACTATACCACTAAGGGAGGCGTATGCTGCGTGCGTGGTTGTTAGCGGTACTGGCGCCAATCTGACGCTGCCTGGGGCGACGCATATCACCGCCGGGCGATCAGGGGGCTAAACCTTTATTCGGTAATAAACGGCGGGTGCCCTGACACTATAAAAAATAAACGAACTAACCAGCGTCACCCGTAACAGTTATACGGTGATCAGTGGTGAAAGGGTTAACTAGGGGGCAATCAAGGGGTTAAAACATTTATTAGGTAGTATATGGGGGTCCCTGTCGCTATAAAACGCTGACGGCGAACCTAAATATTTATGTCCCTAACTAGCGTCACCAGCGACACTAATACAGCGATCAGAAAAATGATCGCTTAGCAACACTGGTGACAGGGGGTGATCAAGGGGTTAAAACTTTATTAGGGGGGGTTAGGAGGGTACCCTAGACCTAAAGGGGGCCTAACATTCACTGCCCTAACACACTAACTGTCACAAACTGACACCAATACAGTAATCAGAAAAAAAAAAAAAAAAAAAAAAAAAAAAAACCTGCTTTGTGTCAGTTTGTGACAGGGGGGGGGTGATTGGGGGGGGATCGGGGTGTAATGTGTGCCTGGCATGTTCTACTGTGTGTGTGTGTGTTGTGCACTCACATTACATGTCTTCTCTCCTCGGCCCGGAACGGAAAATACCGAGCCGAGGAGAGATGACATCATTTTCTCTGCCTCTGTGTACAATACAGAGGCAGGGAAATGATCCCATTGGCTGGGAGCGATCGCGAGGGGGGGGCCACGAATGGATGGCCTCCCCCTCACCACCGATCGCCGGGGGACATTTGCCGACCGTCGCAGGCACCGGGGGGGGGGGTCCGATCGGACCCCCCACCCGCGGGCAGGCAGGGACGTACAGGTAAGCCCTTATGCCTGCCCGTGCCGCTTTGTCGACGTACATCTGTGTGCGGCGGTCGGCAAGTGGTTAAAGAACACAACATAGAGGAATGTGGGAAATGATTATCAACACTGACACACGTACACCTACCCAGGTTGAACTATTGTCTTTATTCAACCTTACCCACTATGTAACTATATGCAACTATATAACAGTTATCATTCAAGGCATGCCTTGAATTTAAAGTGGTTGTAAGCCCTTACATATATTCAGTGAAGTGACAAACCTCAGGTTATACACAGATGAAACAAATCCTCCAACATTTGTTGTGAGATAGTAGAGCAGACTGCAGGTCACCTTCATGTTGCAGGGCTCAGTGTTCTCCTCTGACCACGGTTATCCACAAGTATGTATGTATGTATGTATGTATGTATGTATGTATGCATGTATGTATGCATGCATGTATGTATGCATGCATGCATGGTTTGTTTCTATTCTTTGCTTGTGACATCACAAGCTGACCCTCCTGTCCAGAGCCTGGTTCCTAATATCAAGAGAAATGTCACAGCACAGATACTTGGGATCGGATCACATCACACCCCTGCCTTGCAGAAAAACTCTGTAAAAGGGAGTGATTGCGGTACTTAGCGGAAAAAAAAAACTTAGCAAGTGACACAGAGAGAATAAGACTTATGATCAACACAGTTTATTCAAGTTGAGACCTAACACTGTTACCCTGGGGTCCTATGAAAGAAATTATAACTGGGATTTTAAAATAATTTACACTAACATAAGAAAGTATTGAAAAAAAAGGGACCAATGAAATGTGACTTTCTGTTAAAGCGTTTGTTAACTCCCCCCCAAAAAATATAAATAAATAAATATATATGGATCCGGCTCCTTTAAAGCATTTTTTACAGCACAGTGCTTGTGCTGTAAATTTTGGACCTCTGTAACACCTAAAAAACCTGGCCGATCCTGCCAGATTCTCCCCTCCCCTATGCAAACAGATGACGATAATTATGGCTGCTAAGCCCCTGACATTGTGGTCTGTTTGCATGCCTCCGTCATCCGCAGCCTGCTCTCCTAGGTCTGTCTCTGTGCTCCTCCCCCCTCTCTGCGTGTCACCTAGTGACAATGCCGCCTCATCCACCTCCTGCTGCAGGAATATCCAACATATTTTAATACCATCCATTTTGTTTCCCAATAGAGTGCCCCCCTGTCTGTGTGTTTTATAAAAGAAGAAAAAAAAAAACCCTCCTTCACCGTGGCTCCCGGTGGTCACATGCCTGGCCGTGTCTCCTCTCTCCTCCTCGCGTCCCGCTGACATCAGCGGGGAAACCTCAGCCCCGCTCACTGCTTCTGCAAGACGGGTAGAGAGGAGACAGCTGGTTTCATGATCGCTGGGAGCCGCCCTGAAATTACTGTAAAAGGAGGATTTTTTTTTTTTATAAAAAAAAAAAAAAAAAAACACAGACAGGGGGGCACTGTATTAGGAAACAAAACAGATAGTATTAACCACTTCAGCCCCGGAAGATTTTACCCCCTTCCTGACCAGAGCACTTTTTACAATTCGGCACTGCGTCGCTTTAACTGCTAATTGCGCGGTCATGCAATGCTGTACCCAAATGAAATTTGCGTCCTTTTATTCCCACAAATAGAGCTTTCTTTTGATGGTATTTGATCACCTCTGCCGTTTTTATTTTTTGCGCTATAAACGGAAAAAGACCGAAAATTTTGAAAAAAAATGATATTTTCTACTTTTTGTTATAAAAAAAATCCAATAAACTAAATTTTAGTCATACATTTAGGCCAAAATGTATTCGGCCACATGTCTTTGGTAAAAAAAATGTCAATAAGCGTATATTTATTGGTTTGCGCAAAAGTTATAGCGTCTACAAACTAGGGTACATTTTCTGTAATTTACACAGCTTTTAGTTTATGACTGCCTATGTCATTTCTTGAGGTGCTAAAATGGCAGGGCAGTACAAAACCCCCCCAAATGACCCCATTTTGGAAAGTAGACACCCCAAGGAAATTGCTGAGAGGCATGTTGAACCCATTGAATATTTATTTTTTTTGTCCCAAGTGATTGAATAATGACAAAAAAAAAAAAAAAAAAAAAAATTTACAAAAAGTTGTCACTAAATGATATATTGCTCACACAGGCCATGGGCATATGTGGAATTGCACCCCAAAATACATTCAGCTGCTTCTCTTGAGTATGGGGATACCACATGTGTGGGACTTTTTGGGAGCCTAGCCGCGTACGGGGCCCCGAAAACCAAGCACCGCCTTCAGGATTTCTAAGGGCATAAATTTTTGATTTCACGCCTCACTACCTATCACAGTTTTGAAGGCCATAAAATGCCCAGGTGGCACAAAACCCCCCCAAATGACCCCATTTTGGAAAGTAGACACCCCAAGCTATTTGCTGAGAGGCATGGTGAGTATTTTGCAGCTCTCATTTGTTTTTGAAAATGAAGAAAGACAAGAAAAAACATTTTTTTTTTTCTTTTTTCAATTTTCAAAACTTTGTGACAAAAAGTGAGGTCTGCAAAATACTCACTATACCTCTCAGCAAATAGCTTGGGGTGTCTACTTTCCAAAATGGGGTCATTTTGGGGGGTTTTGTGCCACCTGGGCATTCCATGGCCTCCGAAACTGTGATAGGCAGTGAAGAGTGAAATCAAAAATTTACGCCCTTAGAAAGCCTGAAGGCGGTGCTGGGTTTTCGGGGTCCCGTGCGCAGCTAGGCTCCCAAAAAGTCCCACACATGTGGTATCCCCGTACTCAGGAGAAGCAGCAGAATGTATTTTGGGGTGTAATTTCACATATCCCCATGGCATGTTTGAGCAATATCATTTAGTGACAACTTTGTGCAAAAAAAAAAAAAAAAATTTGTCTCTTTCCTGCAACTTGTGTCGCAATATAAAATATTCCATGGACTCGACATGCCTCTCAGGAAATAGCTTGGGGTGTCTACTTTCCAAAATGGGGTCATTTGTGGGGGTTTTGAACTGTCCTGGCATTTTATGCACAACATTTAGAAGCTTATGTCACACATCACCCACTCTTCTAACCACTTGAAGGCAAAACCCTTTCTGACACTTTTTGATTACGTGAAAAAATTATTTTTTTTTGCAAGAAAATTACTTTGAACCCCCAAACATTATATATTTTTTTAAAGCAAATGCCCTACAGATTAAAATGGTGAGTGTTTCATTTTTTTTTGCGCAGCGATTTTTCAAACGCATTTTTTGTGGAAAAAACACACTTTTTTAAATTTTAATGCACTAAAACACACTATATTGCCCAAATGTTTGATGGAATAAAAAAGATGATCTTAAGCCGAGTACATGGATACCAAACATGACATGCTTTAAAATTGCGCACAAACGTGCAGTGGCAACAAAATTAATACATTTTTAAAAGCCTTTACAGGTTACCACTTTAGATTTACAGAGGAGGTCTACTGCTAAAAATACTGCCCTCGATCTGACCTTCGCGGTGATACCTCACATGCATGGTGCAATTGCTGTTTACATTTGACGCCAGACCGACGCTTGCGTTCGCCTTAGCGCGAGAGCAGGGGGGACAGGGGTGCTTTTTTTTTTTTTTTTTTTTTTTTTTCTTTATTATTTTTTTGCTTTTTTATCTTATTTTTAAACTGTTCCTTTCATTTTTTTTTTTTTTTAAATCATTTTTATTGTTATCTCAGGGAATGTAAATATCCCCTATGATAGCAATAGGTAGTGACAGGTACTCTTTTTTTGAAAAAATTGGGGTCTATTAGACCCTAGATCTCTCCTCTGCCCTCAAAGCATCTGACCACACCAAGATCGGTGTGATAAAATACTTCCCCAATGGCGCTGTTTACATCCGGCAAAATTTAAGTCATAAAATGCTCGTAGCTTCCGGTTTCTTAGGCCATAGAGATGTTTGGAGCCACTCTGGTCTCTGATCAGCTCTATGGTCAGCTGGCTGAATCACCGGCTGCATTCTCAGGTTCCCTGTTGAGACAGGAGAGCCAGAGAAAAACACGGAAGACGGTGGGGGGGGGGGGGCATTCCCTCCCACTGCTTGTAAAAGCAGTCTAGAGGCTAATTAGCCGCTAGGATTGCTTTTACATGAAAGCCGACCGCTGGCTGAAAAGAATGATACCAAGATGATACCTAAACCTGCAGGCATCATTCTGGTATAACCACTCAAAGTCGTGAATGGTGTACCTGAAGACCAAAAAATGGTTAACAATAAAGCACAGTAAACGGTAAAGTATAAAAAATTGCATACCTGAAAAGCAAACATGATAAAACATAATAACAATAAAACATTGCAGAATAGAATACAGTAAAAAAGAGCAGAACAATAGAGAGAGAATAGAGAGAGAGAGAATAAAACAACAACTATTTTTTTTTATTTTTGTTTGTGGTTTTTTTGCAAACTTGTAACTTTTATAACTGTAACCGGTTCCAGGTTCGGGTCTCTCAAAATGCGATGGCATCTTGGGAGACCCTGTGAAAGTGCGCCTAGTCTGTGGAATGCTGTACCCTACGCTAATACTCAGCTAGTGCATGGTAGCGTTCAAAACATTCACCAATGCAAAGACCAGGATTGTCAGGACAGGAGGGACAATAATAGCGTGTGTCACGCCTATATCCGCACTTGCTGCAGACACAACATCTTTTTGGGGGGGGTTTGTTGGGTAGGGGTACTCAGGAGGACATAAAAATGCCTCTCATGCAGCCGACTGCATTTGGTTGGGGATGTGAATGGGGGAAGTACGGGCGCTGCAGAAGCGGTGGGTTCCCAATTAGGATTGGCGAATGCAGTAGGAAGGGCACTATGGGCACGACGGGCCTGTGTTTGTCTTTTTGGTGGCAGCGGGACACTACTTGTGCTTGCCACCTCACCAGCTTGAACTGCACTTATGGGACTCGCCACGTCACCAAGTGTTACTGCAGTGCTGGTTTGACTACGACCGGGGTGTACTAGGCCGCTGGCGCTTGCCAGTTCACCAAAACGCTACCAAAAAAACGGTTAGCGATCGCAGGGATCAGGCCTGACTCTGCGAACGCTGCAGTTATGCGTTTAGTGTTCTGTAAGTGACAGTGATCGATCGATACTGCACTTGGGTGGGCTGGGCTGGGCCGGGCGGAGGGGCAAAACGCAGGTGCTAGTAGGTATCTGGGCTGATCCCGCTAACACTGCGTTTTTGGGAACCCTAAACTGCTGGGGACGCCAGTATAGATCTGATCGGATCAGGTATTGATCCGTTCAGATACTATACCACTAAGGGAGGCGTATGCAGCGTGCGTGGGTGTTAGCGGTACTGGCGCTAATCTGACGCTGCCTGGGGCGATGCATATCACCGCCGGGCGATCAGGGGGCTAAACCTTTATTCGGTAATAAACGGCGGGTGCCCTGACACTATAAAAAATAAACGAACTAACCAGCGTCACCCGTAACAGTTATACGGTGATCAGTGGTGAAAGGGTTAACTAGGGGGCAATCAAGGGGTTAAAACATTTATTAGATAGTATATGGGGGTCCCTGTCGCTATAAAACACTGACGGCGAACCTAAATATTTACCTCCCTAACTAGCGTCACCAGCGACACTAATACAGCGATCAGAAAAATGATCGCTTAGTGACACTGGTGACGGGGGGTGATCAAGGGGTTAAAACTTTATTAGGGGGGGTTAGGGGGGTACCCTAGACCTACAGGGGGCTAACCCTAATTGTCCTAACACTGTAACTGTCACAAACTGACACTATGCAGCAATCAGAAAAAAAAAAAAAAAACCTGCTTGGTGTCAGTTTGTGACAGGGGGGGGGGGGGTATCGGGGTGTTTAGTGTGCCTGGCATGTTCTACTGTGTTGTGTGTGTGTTGTGCACTTACTTACATGTCGTCTCTCCTCGGGCCGGAACGGAAACTCCCGAGCCGAGGAGAGATGACATCACATCCTCTGCCTCTGTGTACTATACAGAGGCAGGGGATGTTTCTCATTGGCTGGGAGCGATCGCGAGGGGGGGGCCACGATCGGATGGCCTCCCCCTCGTCTCTCACTTCTCCCAGCCAAATGCCGACCGCAGCTGGCACCGGGGGGGGGGGTCCGATCGGACCCCCCGCCCGTGGGAAGGCAATCACGTACCAGGTACGTGATTTTGCCTGCCCGTGCCATTCTGCTCACGTATATAGGCGTGAGGCGGTCGGCAAGTGGTTAAACATGTGATGGGTTAACGACCACTTTAAGTTTTGAGTATGACAAAGAAGCCCCTGGCTTTTTGAGGATGCTGCTGGTGCGTTTTCTCTGCCAGACTTATCGGCAGGTTGGGTCCTTCCATCAGCCTCTGATGGCTCCCTCTTTTCCTTTATTCCTGATACTATAAAATGGAATAAATATCCATCAGAAGAGCAAAGCCTACTTTTTATTGGCCAAGGCAAAAGGACAGACATAAAAATTAGCTCTAGCACACATCTTCAAGAAATGAAAGAAACGTTTGGATGGTTTAACTCTTCAGCATCTCAGCAGATATTAAATTAGGATTTTGAAATACTGAACCTTTAACTTGAATCAATATATTTAACAATTACAAGCATTTTAAATGTCAAAACAACAAAGATTAATTTTAATGTCTATGCCAAAAAAAAAAAAAATAATAATAATAATATTATATAATACTCACCTGCACATTGTGCACAAGCCCATAATTATAATATTTTATCTTGCACAACTTCAGAAAATTTAGGCAGGCTGAAAAAGAAAAACATAGTAGTTAATAAGAAAATATATTATTGTACAGCGGTGGGGGTCACTTTTTTTTTTTTTTTATCTTTATGCCTTATTCACATGGGTGTACCCATCTATAATCCTGTGTGAAGAGCTGTCTTTGCCTGCACAGGTGTTCTGCAGGCAGTCCCATTCATGTCAGAGAGGTGTATTTTTAATATGAAACCAAGATCAAGTACACGTGGACAGGACCTTAAAATTCCCCAGGTTGTTTCAATATGGACCTAAATAAGAAAGAAGGGGACCCAGGTGGTCCCAAGAATGCCAATGAAGGAAGAAGCTACCACGTTATGTGATCAAAAAATATACAGAAAAACTTTGAGACATCTATATAAAAACATGTGATAAGGATCCCACATCTGCGGATCTAAACCACACAGGTGGGATCCATACCTCCACAGTATAAAGAGACCATATATAAATAAAAAAAAGCAAATGACAACGTTGTATTAAAAATAGACAGTGGTGGGTCGACCCACCTACCCCTCGATACCCCTTCCCAAGACCCCCAAGGAGACCACAAAATATATTGATGATGGAGAAATGGAGTCCTTGGAGCTGTTGACTTGAAATGCAGCCACTGCGGGGAGCCCACTCTGTTATAAGGGTATAGGCAGTAATACCCAATAATTCCTGTGTCACGGCTGGTAGATTAACCCAACATTATTATATGCATCCACTGATAGGCAACATGAAATTCAAGTCCTCAACATGCAGTGGTGTACCATGGGTGAGGATGTCGAATATGACTATTATAAGGAAAATTGCTGTGTGTCAAAATAAGACAGGGTGCATTCAGTAATGACTAGGGTGCAACGGATCGTTGCCGATCCGTGATCCGTACGGATCACCCTCCGCGGATCGGCACACCCGCGAAGCACTTTTCGGCCTCAGCCATAGGAAAGACCACGGCTTCGGCCTAGCTCCGGAGCCGGCGGACATCTTAGTACACCCGGAAGCGGCCGCTGTCTCGACAGGAAGTGACGTTTCGTCGCCGCCATCTTGCTACACCCCACACAGTACAATAATGATAGAGTGAGAAGGGGGCAAGCGGACATCTTGTTACACCCACCGGAGTTTTAGATTTAAAAGCCATTTTCAACACAAAAAACTGAGCTTATATGCACAAATACTGTATTTATGCATATAAGCTCGGTTTTGTGTTGAAAATAGCTTTTAAATCTAAAACTCCGGTGGGTGTAACAAGATTTGTGTTTTTTTTTTTTTTGCTGATCCGAAAATGATCCGATCCGTGACTCTGATCCGAGGATCGATCCGATCCGTGAGATTTTTGATCCGTTGCCCCCCTAGTAATGACACCTAATCCAGGTTAAGCCAGTGCGGTTGGTCCCGTCCGGAACTAGGATAGATAACCTGCAAGGATCAATGTCAATAGAGTATATAGACTATAGCAGGGAGAGTCTCACTGGCACTGATGCTTCAACAATCGCATATGTTCCTTATATTTGTTTGAATGGACATACAACCTTGGCATCCAACAGTACCCAGGATACTAATAATGGGATGTGTACAGTCCTGTCCTCGGAGCTGGCTCCTATGCTGGGCATGTGGTAACCGTCTCAATGTTTATACAGTGTACAGCGCTGTGCGGCTGACCAGTCTGAGCATGGGGGATGTGATATGTAGCAGTGCAGCAACAGGTAAAAGTCAATTTCAAAGTGTTCGGTTCTTACCCATTCTGCTGTTCAGCACAATAGCCGGCAGATTCCCTCCATGCAGGCATGGGGTCAGCGCATGGAGACTCGGCTCCCGCTTTGCCTCTGAATCCTCGTGTGGGCTGCCGTCAGTGAAGAGGCAGTGGAGAGACAGGCTTAGCGTACTGGGACTTCCGTGTCAGCGTGCTGTTGGTGCGCTGTTTGCTGTGTGAATGAACAGTCACTGGAGGGCACTGTTTCACATGTCCATAGCCATACTACTGTAAGGAATGTCCATAGAGCCAGGAAGTTGAAAACTTCCTCCGAGACAGTGGAGAGGAGCGGGAAAGGGGGGGACCCCCAGCGTCTATGGCATCAAATTGTCATACACCTCTCCACTGTATTAAAAAGGTAGGTGGGTCGACCCACCACTGTCTATTTTTAATACAACGTTGTCATTTGCCTTTTTTATTTTTATATGGTCTCTTTATACTGTGGAGGTATAGATCCCACCTGTGTGGTTTAGATCCGCAGATGTGGGATCCTTATCACATGTTTTTTTGTGATCACATAACGTGGTAGCTTCTTCCTTCATTGGCATTCTTGGGACCACCTGAGTCCCCTCCTTTCTTGTTTAGGTCCATCATTTTGTGCTATTTGGGAAGGAGCCCATCAGTTTGAAAAAATCGTTTAGATCTTTTCTATATAATGTAATGGAAATTTGTAAATTATGTATATAATTGTATTGTATTTTGTATGTATTGCACACTGCCCTCACTGTGCACACAGCACTAATAATGTTTTCAGTAAATGTTTACATTCTTTCGAGTCCTGATTAGAATTAGTCTGCCTATGTAACGCCCCTTGTTACCATAAACGTACAATTGTAATATTAATGTGATACCTACGTAATCATGTGCATAAAAACCTTCAATTGCGTCATAATAAAGCAGAACAGTTATTTGGAAAGATGCTGAGCGTATCTTTTGTGTCTGTTCCCTACTGCAGTAGTTATTACTAATTTGGAACCACTAATCAATGAGGATAGGAGTTGCCTATCATCAATTTAACCGAGTCAGCATGGCGAGCTTTGCCTTAGGAGGGGATTCCAGGTGACCCTGAGTATCCGAAACAAGGAGCTTGAGACGATCCGGGAATTTCTGATAATCAGCCGGCTGAGGTAAGCCTTTTGCTTACATTTGAGTTATCAGACTTCCTTGATCGGTAAGGCATTTTCGGGACAAAGGGTACCTATTTTACTCCCCTTAATCGACTGTATTGATTGGTGGTTATATGTTATCCCTATCTATTGTCCATTGGAGTGTTATAGATAAGAAAGGGAAGAATAGTGCTGTTCACAGGTATATGTAGTAAATCTGCTAGATAAAGTAGTTTAGAGGCAAGAGGATATAGGCACACGTAGAGAAGAGGGAAGACTGGCCAGTCATTATGGGCATTGAATTAAGTAAGGGAATGAAGGGTAAGAGACCCTCAAAAATGCCCAGCGCAAGAGGAGCGCTATATATGAACCAAAGGTGCGGTTCCGCCTATACTGAGCCCCTAGATTAATTGTTAGAGTTGACATGGATCCACAATGGGTAACTGGGTTATCAAAGTCCACAGGGACTAAGAATCATGCAGAGTAAACAGCTAGAGAAACAGCTATCTATGTGAGCAGGATGGATCAAGGGTGACAATTAACACTAGACAGAAAGGGACATTTTCATGTTAAGTTGTGGGATGAATTTGGGGTCAGGCACTACAACTATTAGAGTCAGAAACAGAGAAATTAGAGTTAAAACAGAATACTTTATATGTTGTCAGAGAGGGAAGATGGGATGAGCACTGTGGCTGCCCGTCTGATCATAGAAGCTAGATATAAAAGATATCTGAACAAAATAAGGAATGCAGAGTTTAGACAGGGAAATAGTAAAGTGTTAAAAGAAAGTGAGAGAATGATATGCATGTGTTGTGTACAAATGGGAAAAATGTAAGCGATTTTAGAGAGATATTGGTGTATGTGTGTGCGAATGCTGGGACCTTTAGTTCTATTGCTTGTGTGTGTCATGTACGCAGATGTGACCCCCTCCTTTGTGCTCTCCTGAAAGAAATGTGGCTGGGATGAGAGGTCAGTGATAAGCTGGAAGGACACCATGACAATTCCAGTTTTTTAGACAAAACATTTATAACAAAATGTGCCGGGTTAACGAATCTAATGATAAACAATGTGATCACAATTATTTTGAATCTGTTTTCCAAACATGGTAAAATGAAGGTTACATTTAACCTTGTATTACACAAATTGAATATCCTTTGATAGTGGAAACAGTGCATTTAAAAAGGGAAATTAACCACTTGCCGACCGCCGCACACAGATGTACGTCGACAAAGCGGCACGGGCAGGCATAAGGGCTTACCTGTACGTCCCTGCCTGCCCGCGGGTGGGGGGTCCGATCGGACCCCCCCCCCGGTGCCTGCGACGGTCGGCAAATGTCCCCCGGCGATCGGTGGTGAGGGGGAGGCCATCCATTCGTGGCCCCCCCCTCGCGATCGCTCCCAGCCAATGGGATCATTTCCCTGCCTCTGTATTGTACACAGAGGCAGAGAAAATGATGTCATCTCTCCTCGGCTCGGTATTTTCCGTTCCGGGCCGAGGAGAGAAGACATGTAATGTGAGTGCACAAACACACACAGTAGAACATGCCAGGCACACATTACACCCCGACCCCCCCCCCCCCGATCCCCCCCCAATCACCCCCCCCCCCCTGTCACAAACTGACACAAAGCAGGTTTTTTTTTTTTTTTTTTTCTGATTACTATATTGGTGTCAGTTTGTGACAGTTAGTGTGTTAGGGCAGTGAATGTTAGGCCCCCTTTAGGTCTAGGGTACCCTCCTAACCCCCCCTAATAAAGTTTTAACCCCTTGATCACCCCCTGTCACCAGTGTTGCTAAGCGATCATTTTTCTGATCGCTGTATTAGTGTCGCTGGTGACGCTAGTTAGGGACATAAATATTTAGGTTCGCCGTCAGCGTTTTATAGCGACAGGGACCCCCATATACTACCTAATAAATGTTTTAACCCCTTGATTGCCCCCTAGTTAACCCTTTCACCACTGATCACCGTATAACTGTTACGGGTGACGCTGGTTAGTTCGTTTATTTTTTATAGTGTCAGGGCACCCGCCGTTTATTACCGAATAAAGGTTTAGCCCCCTGATCGCCCGGCGGTGATATGCGTCGCCCCAGGCAGCGTCAGATTAGCGCCAGTAGCGCTAACACCCACGCACGCAGCATACGCCTCCCTTAGTGGTATAGTATCTGTACGGATCAATATCTGATCCAATCAGATCTATACTAGCGTCCCCAGCAGTTTAGGGTTCCCGAAAACGCAGTGTTAGCGGGATCAGCCCAGATACCTGCTAGCACCTGCGTTTTGCCCCTCCGCCCGGCCCAGCCCAGCCCACCCAAGTGCAGTATCGATCGATCACTGTCACTTACAAAACACTAAGCGCATAACTGCAGCGTTCGCATAGTCAGGCCTGATCCCTGCGATCGCTAACAGTTTTTTTGGTAGCGTTTTGGTGAACTGGCAAGCACCAGCCCCAGGCAGCGTCAGGTTAGCGCCAGTAGCGCTAACACCCACGCACGCACCGTACACCTCCCTTAGTGGTATAGTATCTGAACGGATCAATATCTGATCAGATCTATACTAGTGTCCCCAGCAGTTTAGGGTTCCCAAACACGCAGTGTTAGCGGGATCAGCCCAGATACCTGCTAGCACCTGCGTTTTTCCCGTCCGCCCGGCCCAGCCCACCCAAGTGCAGCATCAATCGATCACTGTCACTTACAAAACACTAAACGCATAACTGCAGCGTTCGCAGAGTCAGGCCTGATCCCTGCGATCGCTAACAGATTTTTTGGTAGCGTTTTGGTGAACTGGCAAGCGCCAGCGGCCTAGTACACCCCGGTCGTAGTCAAACCAGCACTGCAGTAACACTTGGTGACGTGGCGAGTCCCATAAGTGCAGTTCAAGCTGGTGAGGTGGCAAGCACAAGTAGTGTCCCGCTGCCACCAAAAAGACAAACACAGGCCCGTCGTGCCCATAGTGCCCTTCCTGCTGCATTCGCCAATCCTAATTGGGAACCCACCGCTTCTGCAGCGCCCGTACTTCCCCCATTCACATCCCCAACCAAATGCAGTCGGCTGCATGAGAGGCATTTTCTTTATGTCCTCCCGAGTACCCCTACCCAACGAACCCCCCCAAAAAAGATGTTGTGTCTGCAGCAAGCACGGATATAGGCGTGACACCCGCTATTATTGTCCCTCCTGTCCTGACAATCATGGTCTTTGCATTGGTGAATATTTTGAACGCTACCATGCACTAGTTGAGTATTAGCGTAGGGTACAGCATTCCACAGACTAGGCACACTTTCACAGGGTCTCCCAAGATGCCATCGCATTTTGAGAGACCCGAACCTGGAACCGGGTACAGTTATAAAAGTTAGTTACAAAAAAAAAAAAAAAAACACATACAAAAATATAAAATAAAAAAAAAATAGTTGTCGTTTTATTGTTCTTTCTCTCTCTATTCTCTCTCTCTATTGTTCTGCTCTTTTTTACTGTATTCTATTCTGCAATGTTTTATTGTTATTATGTTTTATCATGTTCGTTTTTCAGGTATGCAATTTTTTATACTTTACCGTTTACTGTGCTTTATTGTTAACCATTTTTTTGTCTTCAGGTACGCCATTCACGACTTTGAATGGTTATACCAGAATGATGCCTGCAGGTTTAGGTATCATCTTGGTATCATTCTTTTCAGCCAGCGGTCGGCTTTCATGTAAAAGCAATCCTAGCGGCTAATTAGCCTCTAGACTGCTTTTACAAGCAGTGGGAGGGAATCCCCCCCCCCCCCCCAACGTCTTCCGTGTTTTTCTCTGGCTCTCCTGTCTCAACAGGGAACCTGAAAATGCAGCCGGTGATTCAGCCAGCTGACCATAGAGCTGATCAGAGACCAGAGTGGCTCCAAACATCTCTATGGCCTAAGAAACCGGAAGCTACGAGCATTTTATGACTTAGATTTCACCGGATGTAAACAGCGCCATTGGGAAATTGGGAAAGCATTTTATCACACCGATCTTGGTGTGGTCAGATGCTTTGAGGGTAGAGGAGAAATCTAGGGTCTAATAGACCCCAATTTTTGCAAAAAAGAGTACCTGTCACTACCTATTGCTATGATAGGGGATATTTACATTCCCTGAGATAACAATAAAAATGATTTAAAAAAAAAATGAAAGGAACAGTTTAAAAATAAGATAAGAAAATAATAATAAAGAAAAAAAAAAAAATAAAAAAATAAAAAAAAAGCACCCCTGTCCCCCCTGCTCTCGCGCTAAGGCGAACGCAAGCGTCGGTCTGGCGTCAAATGTAAACAGCAATTGCACCATGCATGTGAGGTATCGCTGCGAAGGTCAGATTGAGGGCAGTAAGTTTAGCAGTAGACCTCCTCTGTAAATCTAAAGTGGTAACCTGTAAAGGCTTTTAAAGGCTTTTAAAAATGTATTTAGTTTGTCGCCACTGCACGTTTGTGCGCAATTTTAAAGCATGTCATGTTTGGTATCCATGTACTCGGCCTAAGATCATCTTTTTTATTTCATCAAACATTTGGGCAATATAGTGTGTTTTAGTGCATTAAAATGTAAAAAAGTGTGTTTTTTCCCCAAAAAATGCGTTTGAAAAATCGCTGCGCAAATACTGTGTGAAAAAAAAAAAATGAAACACCCACCATTTTAATCTGTAGGGCATTTGCTTTAAAAAAAAATATATAATGTTTGGGGGTTCAAAGTAATTTTCTTGCAAAAAAAAATTATTTTTTTATGTAAACAATAAGTGTCAGAAAGGGCTTTGTCTTCAAGTGGTTAGAAGAGTGGGTGATGTGTGACATAAGCTTCTAGATGTTGTGCATAAAATGCCAGGACAGTTCAAAACCCCCCCCAAATGACCCCATTTTGGAAAGTAGACACCCCAAGCTATTTGCTGAGAGTCATGTTGAGTCCATGGAATAATTTATATTGTGACACAAGTTGCGGGAAAGAGACAATTTTTTATTTTTTTTATTTTTTTTTGCGCAAAGTTGTCACTAAATGATATATTGCTCAAACATGCCATGGGAATATGTGAAATTACACCCCAAAATACATTCTGTTGCTTCTCCTGAGTACGGGGATACCACATGTGTGAGACTTTTTGGGAGCCTAGCCGCGTACGGGACCCCGAAAACCAAGCACCGCCTTCAGGCTTTCTAAGGCCGTAAATTTTTGATTTCACTCTTCACTGCCTATCACAGTTTCGGAGGCCATGGAATGCCCAGGTGGCAAAAAAAAAAACCCCAAATGACCCCATTTTGGAAAGTAGACACCCCAAGCTATTTGATGAGAGGTATAGTGAGTATTTTGCAGACCTCACTTTTTGTCACAAAGTTTTGAAAATTGAAAAAAGAAAAAAAAATTTTTTTTTCTCGTCTTTCTTTATTTTCAAAAACAAATGAGAGCTGCAAAATACTCACCATGCCTCTCAGCAAATAGCTTGGGGTGTCTACTTTCCAAAATGGGGTC
Organism: Lithobates septentrionalis; assembly: GCA_037952835.1. Lineage (NCBI taxonomy): Eukaryota > Metazoa > Chordata > Amphibia > Anura > Ranidae > Lithobates > Lithobates septentrionalis. Next base: position 5,974,535 of record JBBDGP010001308.1, read on the forward strand.
ATTTGGGGGGGGTTTGTGCCACCTGGGCATTCCATGGCCTCCGAAACTGTGATAGGCAGTGAGGAGTAAAATCAAAAATGTACGCCCTTAGAATTCCTGAAGGCAGTGATTGGTTTTCGGGGTCCCGTACGCGGCTAGGCTCCCAAAAAGTCCCACACATGTGGTATCCCCATACTCAGGAGAAGCAGCTAAATGTATTTTGGGGTGCAATTCCACATATGCCCATGGCCTGTGTGAGCAATATATCATTTAGTGACAACTTTGTGCAAAAAAAAAAAAAAAAAATTTGTCACTTTCCCGCAACTTGTGTCAAAATATAAAACATTCCATGGACTCAACATGCCTCAAAGCAAATAGCTTGGGGTGTCTACTTTCCAAAATGGGGTCAATTGGGGGGGTTTTATGTCATCTGGGCATTTTATGGCCTTCAAAACTGTGATAGGTAGTGAGGAGTAAAATCAAAAATGTACGCCCTTAGAAATCCTGAAGGCAGTGATTGGTTTTCGGGGCCCCGTACGCGGCTAGGCTCCCAAAAAGTCCCACACATGTGGTATCCCCGTACTCAGGAGAAGCAGCTAAATGTATTTTGGGGTGCAATTCCACATATGCCCATGGCCTGTGTGAGCAATATATCATTTAGTGACAACTTTTTGTAATTTTTTTTTTTTTTTGTCATTATTCAATCACTTGGGACAAAAAAAAATGAATATTCAATGGGCTCAACATGCCTCTCAGCAAATTCCTTGGGGTGTCTACTTTCCAAAATGGGGTCATTTGTGGGGGTTTTGTACTGCCCTGCCATTTTAGCACCTCAAGAAACGACATAGGCAGTCATAAATTAAAGGCTGTGAAAATTCCAGAAAATGTACCCTAGTTTGTAGACGCTATAACTTTTGCGCAAACCAATAAATATACACTTATTGACATTTTTTTTACCAAAGACATGTGGCCGAATACATTTTGGCCTAAATGTATGACTAAAATTGAGTTTATTGGATTTTTTTTAGAACAAAAAGTAGAAAATATCATTTTTTTTCAAAATTTTCGGTCTTTTACCGTGCATAGCGCAAAAAATAAAAACGGCAGAGGTGATCAAATACCATCAAAAGAAAGCTCTATTTGTGGGAAGAAAAGGACGCAAATTCCGTTTGGGTACACCATTGCATGACCGCGCAATTAGCAGTTAAAGCGACGCAGTGCCGAATTGTAAAAAGTGCTCTGGTCAGGAAGGGGGTAAATCCTTCCGGGGCTGAAGTGGTTAAGTAAAATTAAGTAATAATGAGTAATAATTTCTAATATGAGTTTAACAGTAATATAGATACATTGAAACTGGTTTAGACAACCTTTGGTTGGAAATGAAATCCAGGTTATTGGGGAAATTTGTAAAAATGGGATTAGTTTAGATTAAGATAACAATTTTTGTAATTTTACATTTATTCAATAAGCTCTTATTTAGAGAAAAAAAAAAAAAGATTAAGATGAGGTTGTTATTTGGAATAAAGCTGCTATAATATTTAACAAAGCCAAGATGGATGGGATACATAAGAAGTTTTTCTACAAAAATGAAATTTCAAGGTTCTTGATAATAACTTGATGTGCGGTCCATGATGTGAGAGTAATAATAAATAAAATTTAGATATAACAGACCCATCACATCAAGTCCACACACCCTGTTAGGATAGATGCCACCTGCAGCCAGTTGTTTTATAGTTTTTGATGCTTTGTGGTCCATCACACAGATTGTTGATCCTTTTGTTTTTATTTATTTTTATTTTTGAAATCCAAAACAGATTGTGTGGATTATGAAATGATGTGCCCCTTTTTCTTGTAAGTACAGTGGTAGAAGCAGAAGAATATTTTGGATTTATGGGCATCTCTGCATGACCGCAGGGGATTGTTATCATTTATTATAATATTGCCAGGAAAAAGTTGTCTTTTGAAACATGAAACTGGAGTTCTTACACAAACAGCATGATAGAAAACAAGCCATTGTAATATATTTATGCAAGCTGGACCCAGTAATGAAGGGTTCATCCCGATATATCAGAGCTGTAGCTTTATGCAAAGGTGCTATTAGACAAAGTTAGATATTGTTTTGGTCAAACATTTAATTTTGAATGGTCCGACATTCTGTGCAGCAAATATACAGCTAACTAAATGTTTGTCTAATGAAAGGTTTAAAATATGAGTTTGTTTATGTACAAATCCAACAATGAAAAATGCGTACATTTGAATCCAGCCACCTTATTGCCTCTATTGGAGGAGGCTGGGGACAAAGGAAGACACATGTGTTAAATTGATGGTGTAGGAATCAGCTGCTGTGAGCCCAGTGCAGGACACACTCCCTGAAGACCCAGATATTTAATTTTTTGTAGATTTGAGTATGCAGTTTATCACCCAGAAGGATACTCTGTATTCAAAGTCATTGGATCTTTTTTCCCCAGCTCAAGAAGCAGAGCTCCATGTTTTAGCAAAGCCTGTGAGCTATAAAAAGAGTATATATTTATATAGATAGTCGAGATATTGAGAGCTTTTGGTTCCATTTAAAGGGCCAGAAGTTTGTTTTTACTTGGGCAGGTAAACCAACCAAGCATGCCAAGTTAAATTTGATCGGCTGTTTTCAGCCTTCCAGGTTCTTGCTGAGGTAGCCATATTAACTTTAAAACTCACACATGGAAGCAGACCAGGTGACTCCAAGGATGCTGCATTTACAGCCCTGGACACTTGATGGGTCTGTGCAACTCACAGATTCCACCCTAGTTCTGGCCCAGTATAGCTGGAATTAATAATTCAACTTTAAGGACCCAGAACGAGAAGAACAAGTGGTCCACAGGGGGCAACTTCTTATGAAACAGGACTTTGGAAAAGGTGATCATTTATGTCTGCCAGCCACTCTTTTCCCTCCAGCTTTTGACACATGGACCGTGTCATCAGTCACAAGCAGTTATGGCTGGGAGAGCATGGGATAGAGCCAGGGTTCTTCACAGTTGTTTTTATAACATACCACTTCTTGTTTTACCTGCTACCAAAGGTGTTACCAAAAGCTGAACATCCCTTCCAGAGATTACAAAAAGATATATCCAGATGCCCAAGTCAAGATCTTACGAGTACGCATTTTGTCTGGATGGACATGTTTTTTGGATGTCCAATGGCAAATGCTACTGCAAAGGCCACAGTAAAAAGTGTTATCAGAAGTAGTTTGTAAGTACAGAGTGCAGAATCTACAGAGAGTAACAGAGGAAATAATTTTTATAGGAGAGTTCTTACTAGAAGTTTTGAGGTTTTATTTTTACACCCCCTACTGTCTACAATGTAGCGGACAAAGTAGAGTAAGAAACTAGACTTTTGCCTGAATGGTTTTCTTATATTTGATGAAGCCCCTAAGGGGATGTTGGACTCTCTCCCTATGGGATTTGGTATGGGAGTGTGTTACTCACTTGCTTATATTTTGTCTCAGCAGCTGAAGTCCTCCATTCGGATCTCACAGAGAATGTTGCTGATCTTTTTTGACAAACTAATTTATGTGTTTTCTCCCCAATTCCAGATCCCAAAAGTTTGGAAGGATCTAAAACTAAAGCCAGGTGACTTGTGGATTGTTAAGAGACATTTATATATAAAGGAAAAGTTTGGAGACTCAATACAGCATCTATTTCATGAACAGTTTTTTGCAAAACTTGAAGGAAAAGTCACCTGGATCCACACCAAACACTGCAAAAATGACCAAATTAAAGAAATCTCTGTGTTTGATTTGTTTCCCTCTTGTGATCACAGTCTAGGGTACTTTTTGATTCAATTACTTTAATTGTAAGGGATATATATATTTGAAAAGTAGTTTAGCCATGTTGAAGTCATATTTGTCTTTTGTATGTCTTCCATTTTATGTAGAATTGTCTGTGTTTACATATGCTGATAAGTCAGCATGCCAACAATTAAGCTAGAAGGCCATTCTGGCCACAGGAGTGTACAGCCAGTACTCTGTAAATATGTCTTATCAATCATTTGTTTTTCACAATGAAAAGTCATTTGGTAATGAAAAAGTTGCTCAGCTATTATTTTCTCCACAATGGAGTTTTTTGCCTCTTTGGCCAGGACTACCTCCACCTAAGCGTGTGAAGGTTCCAGTTTAAAAGGTGATAGCAGGTGTAGTTAGTGATCAAAAGAGGGGAGACTGTAATGGAAATTTGTAAATTATGTATATAATTGTATTGTATTTTGTATGTATTGCACACTGCCCTCACTGTGCACACAGCACTAATAATGTTTTCAGTAAATGTTTACATTCTTTCGAGTCCTGATTAGAATTAGTCTGCCTATGTAACGCCCCTTGTTACCATTAACGTACAATTGTAATATTAATGTGATACCTACGTAATCATGTGCATAAAAACCTTCAATTGCGTCATAATAAAGCAGAACAGTTATTTGGAAAGATGCTGAGCGTATCTTTTGTGTCTGTTCCCTACTGCAGTAGTTATTAATTTGGAACCACTAATCAATATGAGGATAGGAGTTGCCTATCATCAATTTAACCGAGTCAATAATTATTTCAGTACATGAGTTGATTCACACATAAGGGGTGTTTTTTTTAGTATCATTGTTTCAATATGGACACTAGTTCTGGTGACCTGGGGGCCCCCAAGAAATTCCCTCACTTTGCAGGGATCTCTGCTCACTTCCTGTTTGGCAATTGGACAGGACGTGAAGGGAAATCTCTGCAATGGGACACAGATGGCAAAAAACCCCCGTTAGACTTACCGATAACGGCATTTCCAGGAACCTTCCAGGACAGCTACTTGAGAGATGATTGGCTCCGCCCTCTACAGAATACACAAATCAGATACCATTTAAAAGGCCCCTCCCTTTCCTCTGACCCTCAGTTGTTTCCTACACCAGGTAAACAAGGTCAACCAGTGAAAAAAAAAACAGAATAGGGTGGGAATATAGACGCTGTCCTGGAAGGTTCCTGGAAATACTGTCACCGATAAGTCTAACAGGGGTTTTTCCCCCTCACCTTCCAGGACAGCTACTTGAGAGGATAAGCAAGATTCTATATCTTAGGGAGGGACGACAGCCTGAAGCACTTTCTTACCAAAGGAGAGGTCCTGGCTGGAAAGCATCTGTACTCTATAATGTTTGACAAATGTATGAGAGGAGGACCAGACGGCAGCTTTAGAAATTTCTTACCATAAAGCCCCCGCTCTTTCTGCCCATGACGTGGCCATGGATCTCGTTGAATGAGCCCTAATTCTAGAAGGAGGGGTGCGACCTGACGCTTTGTATGCCTCACAAATAGCTCCCCTAATCCACCTAGCAATAGAACTTTTCGATGCTTTGGAACCCTTCTTGGGGCCACTGAACAACAACAGTTGGGAGGAACTCCTAAAACCACTGGACTAGATAAAACAGAAGGAATCTCTTCACGTCTAAAAGACTAAACCTTTCCTCCGTCGCATTCTTGGGAGAGGTGCAGAAACTAGGAAGGACTACCTCCTGGGACCTATGAAAGTTGGAAGAAACTGGAGGGTCTTTACAGGAAAGAGACTCTAGATCAGTAATCCTTCTCCCTGACGTAATAGCTAAAAGGAAGGAAATCTTGAAATAAATAAAATTTCAGGGAAGCCTTATGCAAAGGCTCAAAAGGAGCCCTTGTTAGCGCATTTAACACGAACGACAGATCCCAGGGAGGAATATGTTTGATGACCTTGGGATCATGTCTAGATCTGGCTAAAAGGAACCTCCTGACTAAAGGATCCTCCGCTAGTCTTCTCTCTGTAAACAAAGATAGGGCAGCAATCTGAACCCTAAGGGTGCTGGCAGAGTCCCTTTTCTACCCCCCCCCCCCGAAAAATATCCAATATACAGGGAGTGGAAAAAGAATCTAAACCGGTTTTCCTTTGCCAGGAGATAAAAAAGTTTTTCAAACTTTCCCATAGAATCTTCTAGTGACTAGCTTACGGCTGTCTGGGATAGTTTGAATAACCCTCTCTGAACAACCCCTTAAATGTAGGATGCGCCGCTCAGCCTCCAGGCCGTCAAATGGATGGTCTGAGGGTTTGGATGCAACACCGGTCCTTGATGGAGCAGATCCTTTCGAACTGATAGGGGCCAGTGAGGATCCACAGAGAGGGCCCTCAGAGAGGAAAACCAACCCCTCCTGGGCCACCAGGGGGCAAACAGAACAACTTCTGCCTGGTCCTGAACAATTTTCCGAAATACTAGAGGTAAGAGGGGAAAAGGAGGGAAGGCGTAGGCCCGAGTGAAATCCCACGGGAAGGAGAGAGCATCCGTCCCCAAGGACCCCGTCTCTCTCTCCAGTGAGAAGAATGTCAGCAGTTTTCTGTTGAGACTGGAGACAAAAAGATCCACTGTGGAAATACTCCATCTTAGCACAACCTCCCGGAACGTGCCTTGATGTAGTTCCCAACCGCTGGAACTGATGCTCACCCTGCTTAAAATAGTCCGCCAGCACATTCTCTGACCCCCTGGTGTGGACTGCCCTGACTGAAGTGACATTGATCTCTGCCCAGGACAGAAACCGCTGTGTTAACGTTAGAAGCGACTTCAAGCGAGTGCCCCCTTGCATGTTTAGGAACGCCACAGTTGTGGCATTGTCTGAGAAAATTTAATAGGTCTTTTGATTAGACCCGCCCCTCCAGAGACACAAGGGCTTTCCCCACCGCTAGAAGTTCTCTGAAATTTGAGGAGCGGCCTGCCTCCTCTGGCAACCAGGCTCCCTGGCCTGCCAGTCCTATAATGGAGCACCCCAGCCCCACAGACTGGCGTCTGTGGTAATTTTTACCAGGGTATGTTGTGCCTAATCCTTCCCTCTCTGCAGATGTTCTCGCTGCTCCCACTAGGGGAGATCGAGAAAATCCTCTCCTGGCAGCTGCACATGCCGATCTAGAGAATTCTTCCTGCGATCCCAATGGAGTAAAAGAAATGCCTGAAGGGGTCTGGAGTGTAATTGGGCCCAGGGCACCCCTGGAATGGCCACAGTCATCAACCCTAGCAGCTGCATGATCCGCCGAAGGGAGGTCTAAGGGTGCAACTTTCAAAATCTTCTCCCTCGGGAAGAAAAATGTTTTGGACAACAGAGTCTATTAGATAACCCAGGAAAAGTATGTTCTGGGAGGGCACCAGACAAGACTTCAGATGGTTGACTTTCCACCCCAATTCCTGAAAGTTCCGCAAGACCAACTGCAGGTCCCAAAAAAAGGACTCCCTGTCTCGAGCAAAGATCAAAAATCGCCTAGAGATGGGACAATTTACACACTTTGTATCCGAAAAAGAGGCCATGATTTTTGTAAAAATTCTGGGTGCTGCCGAGAGACCAAAAGGAAGGGCATTGAACTGCCGGTGACTTGGCTCATTTCCATGAGAACTGCAAACCTGAGGAACCTCCGGTGACTCTGGCAGATTGGTACATAAGAAGATCCAGGGTAATCATGAAGACCCCTGGCAACAACAGACTTTAAATTGATGACCATACGAAAGCCACCGGAAGCTTTCTTGACCAGAAAGATGCGAGAATAAAATCCCCGGAACAGGAGAAATAACTCCCTTGTTTATCATGGCTTGCCGTTTCTCTTGGCAGATGGGTAGGGGGGGGGGAAGACTTTTGAATTCCAACCTGTAACCCCTTTCCAATGTTTGAAGAATAAAGGAATTGTCGGAAATCTCTGCCCATTCCTTAATGAAGTGAGACACACTCCCCCTATCCTGGCGTCACTGGGGATTTTTGGCTGGAGCTGAAGGAACAGAGTTTTGCTTGTCTTTGTTAAGAGACCATTTCTTCTTTGCCTGGTGGCCTTAAAATTAGCCTTGTTTTGGAAGCCAGGAAATGGCCTCTTATTCTGGGGTTTATGTCTTTGGGAAGAAGGGAACCGTTTACCCTTCTCAGAGGAACGAGCTAGGACCTCCACTAAGGAGGAACCGAATAAGAGCTTGCCTTCAAAGGGAATGCCGCAGAGCTTATTCTTGGAGGTAAGATCACCTTCCCAAGATTTAAGCCAGATAGCTCACCTAGCTGAATTAATGAGAGCAGAAGCCCTGGCTGCAGATTTTACGGAATCTGCTGCTGCATCAGCCAAAAAGGCAACTGACTTGGCAATGAGTGGGAGAGATTCCCTAATCTCTTCTTTGGGGGTGTCAGATGAAAGAAGATCATTCAGACGCTGAACCCATACGTCTAGGTTCCTAGCCACACAGGAGGATGCTACTGCCGGACCTAAAGAAAAAGCTGACGCATCCCAGGCCTTGAGTCGGCCTTTCTATCCATTTGATCCTTGAGGACCCCAGAGTCTTCAAAAGAAAGATCTGACCTCTTGGACACCTGCGACATAGGGGCATCTAATCTAGGGCACTTAAAGAAAACACCCTCAAACTCAGACTGAAAAGGAAACCTTCTTTTGTATCCTCTAGACTGGAACAGCCTTTTTTCAGGCTCTCTCCACTCAGAAAGAATCATGTCCTTAAATGACTGGTGTACTGGAAAAGCTCTCGATTTCCGCCCCTGTAGACCCCTATACATTTTATCCTGTACAGATTGGGCTTGCTGTGGCATCTCAATCTGCTCCGAGGTATATATTGACTTAAGTAGGTCGTCAAGATCTTTAACTGGAAAAAGATACTTAGAACTACCCGTATCCTCCTCTGATGCAGATTCCTCATCATATGAAGAATCTGGATTCTCACCTTTTTCCAGATCAGAAGTATTGCGTGAACTAAACGGTCTCAGACACTAACAGGGGAAGGGATCTAGCCGAGGCTGAAGGTTCTTGGGCTATGGGCCTAGACGAGGAAGGCCCTAGACCAGTTACCTTGTCAATAAAGGAAAAAAATGGAAGGGACACTAGGGAGGAGAAAAGAGGATTGCTGCTCACCCCTTAAAAATTAGAACAAAAAAAGGAAGGTTTCCCCACATTGGGGTTTTTAGGCAGCACAATAACAGATGTAGTCAATGTTGTATGAAAAAATATAACAATTTTATTGGATAATAATATATCATCAGAGTTAAAAACAATGAGCTCCAGTGGGAATTATTTTAAAAGAATAATTGGCTGAACATACATAAGCAGACATTTGTTCATAGCAATACTTTATATCATGAACATTAAACCTGACGCGTTAACATGAACAGGGGTTGAAACGCGTCAGTTTTAATGTTCATGATATAAAGTATTGCTATGAACAAATGTCTGCTTATGTATGTTCTGCCAATTATTCTGTGTATTGGGGCGCAGCAGCTATAAAGGACACAGCTGCTGGTCTCAATTTGATAGTCGTGCAGGTGCATGTGCCCAAACGCACACTATCTGCGTTGAGGGACATGAACCCACACAGCTGTCAAATTGGGACCAGTGGCTGTGTCCATGTAGCCGCTGCTTCCTAATAGACATGAATAGGACTGCCTGCACACCTGTGCAGCCCTTGCAGGCAAAGATGGTTCTTCAGATAGGTTTACAGTAGGGCTGGGAGATTTTCTTAAAAAAAAAAAAAATTGATTCACGATTCAAATTTTTTTTTTTCCCTTTGGAAACCGCGCCGATCCAGAGGCGCTGCGGGCATGAGCTTTTAGGAGAGGCCGCGGCTTCTGCCTAGTCCGCGGCGTCCGGCCTCGCAGACTAGGCCGAAGCCGCGGCCTCACCTTAAAAACTCCTTGACCGCAGCTCCTGAGGACAGGCGCGGTGTCAGCGCCGGCCCTGAGGCGCTGCGGGCATAAGTTTTTAGGCGAGGCCGTGGCTTCGGCCTAGTCCGCGGCGTCCGGCCGAAGCCACGGAATAGGCCGAAGCCACGGCCTCGCCTAAAAACTCATGCCCGCAGCGCCTCAGGACCGGCGCGGTGAAAAAAAAAAAAAAATCTAAAAAAATCGATTTGACCTCTCAACTCGATTCAAGATTTAAATCGATTTTTTCCCCAGCCCTAGTTTACAGATAAGTACACCCATGTGAATGAGGCCCTAACGTTTTTTTTGCACAGATCTGATTGTGTTTGAATGGGCTGCTGTACCTGTGGGAAATGCAGGGAAAAGGTCCCTGAACTTTTTGTTAACCACTTCAGCCCCAGAAGATTTGGCTGCTCAATGACCAGGACATTTTTTGCAATTCGGCACTGCGTCGCTTTAACTGACAATTGCCCAGTCGTGCGATGTTGTACCCAAACAAAATTGACGTCCTTTTTCTCCACAGGTAGAGCTTTTTTTTGGTGGTATTTGATTACCTTTGCAGTTTTTATTTTTTGCAAAACAAAAAAAAAAAAAAAAAAAAAAAAAAAAAGGAGCGGCAATTTTGAAAAAAAAATAAAAAATAAAAATAATATATCTTTTACTTTTTGCTATAGTAAATATCCCATTTAAAAAACAAAACAAAAAAAACCAAACATTTTTTCCTCAGTTTAGGCCGATATGTAATCTTCGTACGTACACTTTTTGTACTGCTGACTTTTAAATGGGTGGAACTCAAAAGTTAAAGTGGTTGCAAACACTTACATATACCCAGTGAAGTGACTGGCCCCAGGTGAGACACAGAAACTAAACAAATCCTCCTAAATAGGTTGTACCTGTTTATCTGAAGTTCTCTCTTCATCTAATTAAAGTGTAGAATTTATAAAGCTTGTCTGAGCTTTCAGAAAACAGGGAGTGGGAAGCTAAGGTTACACTCTGCAGAGCTCAGTGAGGAGAGCTCTGAGGAACGAAACTGCAGACAGAAATAACACTTTGTGCTCTTAATTGAGACAAGTACACACTATAGAGGGATATGCTTTGTTCATATTTCATGTCTGAGGTTTACAACCATTTTAGGCCAGGTTCACATATATGCAGTTGCAGTTCCCAGCATGGGGTCTGATGCATTCTTGTTCACCGGTTCCGGTCCAAATTTTGCCTGAATTCGCACCTGAACCAGACCTAAACATGCACAGGACCCTTTTGGGATGCGGGCCGCGGCCGCCTCGGACGTGTGGGAAGCAGCTCAATTGAGAGTCGGTCACACTCGCTTGTAATGCGAATTGGACATGGGGGACCCCGAATTCAATTGACACATATGTGAACCCGGCCTTAAGCCGAAGCCACACAGAAAGTGCATAGTGCAAAAGCACCCATATGGCATCTCTGCGTATCTGAAAAAGAGCAGCGTGTTTTGGGTAAGGGAACATGTTCCATTTACACGCTATTCCGCACCAGTGTGAGTCTGGACTAATGGAGCTGAAATTGAACATGATTATGAGATTGCATAGGGAAAACACAGATGTGATTGATAATAAACAGTGATTTTCCAGCTATTGATTAGGACCCAATGGGGAATGTCTGCCATATCAATGAAATGGGTTGGGGACTACAGATCAATTATTCCAATCGTGAGATCTGGATGGATCATTTACTGAAGGGTATGCCTTCACTTTTGCTAGTATTGGAGAATGATAAACATGCATACCGTATTTTTATTCTGCATTATGCTCCTGGGAAGCAACACAATGGGAGAGATCTACTAGAATCAGCACACAAAGAATCTGGTGCAGCTGTGCATAGTAACCAATCAGCTTCCAGGTTTTATTGGCAAAGCTTTGTTGAACAAGCTGAGGTCAGAAGCTGATTGGCTACCATGCACTGCTGCACAAGATTTAGTAGATCTCCCCTCTTCTCCCTGACATCAGACATAAGGACCCCCAACATCACATTACCTCTGGGTCTTTCTTCAGTATAAAGATCAATCACGATGTCTCCTAAAGTGGTCTCCAGAAGTACAGCCATGACTGCTAGTAGAAGCCGCCTTCCTAGAAGAGCAAATAAAGAACATAAACTGTCCTAATCTATGTACAGAAATCCGAACACGTAGCCTCAGAGCGCTGTGCACAGCATAAACCTCCAACAATATGATTCTCTCCAGGCTAACTACCGCATGTCACGTATTCCTTCCCTCCTAGGTTGGCGCACGTTAATTACGTCAGCAAATAAACGCCCAATGACAGAGAGCGGGGAGCTCAGGAATACAATCAAATCCGTCGCAAAGAGAATGACATACCCGCCAATCACGGAGCGGACAAAGTGGAGGCGTGGCCTCGCTTCCATATTTGGCTAGTATTGCGAAAGTAGGAAGGTTGTGATTGGCTGAAAGGTAGACAAGGTGTAAGAAGTTTAGTATGGAGTTGTCATCTTCCTGGATAGGGGCGTGTGTCTGCTGAAGAAGAGGAGCTGCAATATTGGCCTCTTCTCTTCCTGATCCCAGTTCATGTGTGACAGAGGATGGAGAAGAGTACAGTGCGGTGTATAGGGCCGGCCTGGAGCTGTCTGTCTGTGGCTTTCCTTGTCTTCCGTCTGTGTGACAGCCAGAGCATCGCAGGAGGAGCCTCCTTTCAGGTAGTCCTAATCCATACACCTCTAGGACAGCTAGTAAACAAGGCAGTGTTCCTGTGTCACATACCCACTCCGACAGGGACCGTCCACGACCCCGACAGGGACCGTCCACGACCCCGACAGGGACCGTCCACGACCCCGACAGGGACCGTCCACGACTCCGACAGGGACCGTCCACGACTCCGACAGGGACCGTCCACGACTCCGACAGGGACCGTCCACGACTCCGACAGGGACCGTCCACGACTCCGACAGGGACCGTCCTCGACTCCCGACAGGGACCGTCCTCCTCGACTCCCGACAGGGACCGTCCTCCTCGACTCCCGACAGGGACCGTCCTCCTCGACTCCCGACAGGGACCGTCCTCCTCGACTCCCGACAGGGACCGTCCTCCTCGACTCCCGACAGGGACCGTCCTCCTCGACTCCCGACAGGGACCGTCCTCCTCGACTCCCGACAGGGACCGTCCTCCTCGACTCCCGACAGGGACCGTCCTCCTCGACTCCCGACAGGGACCGTCCTCCTCGACTCCCGACAGGGACCGTCCTCCTCGACTCCCGACAGGGACCGTCAGGCGAGGTGGGTCCGGGAAACCTTGGTAGCACAAGTCGGTACCCGTATTGTGCTTAACCAGTGTGAAACCGAGGGCTTTCACACTGAAGTGGTGCGCTGGCAGGAGAAGAAAAAAACTCCTGCAAGCCGCATCTTTGGAGCGGTGAAGGAGCGGTGTATTCACCGCTCCTAAACCGCTCCTGCCCATTGAAATCAATGGGGCAGCGCGGCTATGCTGCGGCTATAGCCGCGCTATGCGAGCGGTTTTAACCCTTTTTCGGCCGCCAGCAGGGGTTAAAACCGCACCGCTAGCGGCCAAATACCGCTGCAAAAACTACGGTAAAGCAGCGCTAAAAATAGCGCTGTTTTACTGCCGATGCCCCCACCGCCCCAGTGCGAAAGCAGCCTTAATGCAGCAGCTCTACAGGCATATAGGGAGTCTGGAGGTCCATGGTTAAGCACAATACGGATACCAAGGTTTCCCAGAACTCACCTCGCCTAAACACATGTAAGCGTTATATATTAAGTCACACTTAATGACTTGAGATGATTGACACATGTGGATGACTGGGATATGGCTGAGCTCATGGGCATGCATTTTTATGTGACAACGGTGTCAGTTTTTACCTTATGCCAGGGATATGCAATTAGTGGACCCTCAGCTGTTTCAAAACTACAAGTCCCATCATGCCTCTGCCTCTGGGTGTCATGCTTGTGGCTGTCAGAGTCTTGCTATGCCTCATGGGACTTGTAGTTCTGCAACAGCTGGAGGTCTGCTAATTGCATATCCCTGCCTTATGCAATCTTCTATTGTTTATGCTTTCCTTTCAATGATCAAAATGTTTTTCTACTAATTGTTCTAATAAAGTTATATCAGGTTAAACCACAGTTTGTTCCTTTTCCTTCACTGAAGGTAAGGACACCTTGGGTCCTATTGCCACTCCCTTTTTATTTTGATCACTAATTCCTGTGCTAAAGCAGTAAGTAGTAGTAACTATAACATTACAGCTGCTGGTCTCTCTATGTCGAAACCAACCACTCTTGGGTCATAAACCGTGCATGGCAGCAAAATGCCCGGACACCTCCCCGGGCTGCAGCCCAGCTGAGAGCACCAGCGAGGCCAGACGTGGATTCGCACAAGGTCTAGTAGACGACATCTGGCCATAAATGAACAACCTGAATAAAAGAAAAATTTAAAAAAAGGAAATATAGCTTTAAATGACATGCTAAAAATTTTGAGATATATAGGGCTTGAAAGCACTGCTCAAGTGCCTAAATTTACCATTCACACATGGTTTCCTGGCTGCTAGAAAAAGGGGGAAAAAAAGAAAGTAAATGATTCAAAATTAAGATTGTTGCTGTGCCTGGACAAGTTGTCTAAACGTTGGATCCGCCAGGGCCAACAGTGCTACATCTAAACTGGATGAGACCAAGAGCGACCCAGAGACATGGTTCTTCCATGGAGCCACGATAAAGTCAAAACATTCCCGGGAACCCGTACAGGTAGCGATCCACTCCTCTGCCTCCCTAATCTCCGTCGCCTTCCCAATCCAGTCATGTTCACTAGGAACATTTACTCTTCTAATAAATTTAGTATAAGATGTTTTGCAGGATTGAGAGGGTGAGGGAGAGTGCTGTGTTTATAATGAGAATGTGGAGCCAGAAGTGTTTGGTCGGTGAAAGGATAAGATCAATATCTAGGCTTTCCTTTATGCATTTCTAAACCATGGATCAGAAGTTCGATAGCACAGGGCAGTCTCGCCACATATGGAGGAATTACCTCTTTGGCCACATCCCCTCCAACATAGGTCCGAAATGGATAGGTAGATCCTGGCAAGGGATGTGGGCACTCGATACCATCTCAACAACAACTTGTAGCTGTTTTTTCTTGAGTCTTGGTATCTACTGAACTGGAGTGCATCTGTTGGTTTAGATGGTGCAGGCGCTCATCAGTAAACTCACATTGAAGGACACATTCCCACTCTCTGATGTAAAGCGTTTTGGGATTAGGGGCAGCTGAAGCAAGAAGCTTCTAGAGGGCTAAAATCATATGGGGAACAGGGTTCCTGGCAACCCACAGGCATTCAAATTCAGTGGGGGTAGACCTAATTTAAGTCATATGGTGTTGGGTAGGAAAAAGGGTCACAGAACTGGCGATCTCTCCGAAAATCAAAAGGGAAGCTGCCAATAGCGAGTTGAGCTAAGGTACCACCCAACATGAAATGGGATAAGCTAACATCTCTGTCATTTACCCATGTCCCAAAAAAAGTCATCTTCTCACCCGGGGGAACCAGGGGAAACCCCTACTTGTGATAACAGTGATATGGGAGGGGCCAAAGCTAGAGATTTATTTAATCTATCCCAGATCTTGAGGACATGGACGTTCAACGGGGAGACCCACTCTGAGAAACCTCTACCGCTCGGGGGGGGGGGGGGGGGGACGACTCACAGTGCATATGACAGGTTTCTACCTGCAATCGTTTTTTCAAAGGGAACCCACAGTTTAGTGGAAGTGTGAGACCTCCAGAATTCGCTGTAGTGCACCCGCCTGATAATATTGTTGGACATCGGGTATTCCAAGGCCTCCCATCCATATAGGCCGTTGCAATAAAGCTATGGCAAGTCGTGGTCACCTACCACATACAAACGAGATGAAAAGGCTGTGGAGCTCCAAAAAGAAGTGTTTAGGCAGGGGGACTGGCACCATCTGCATTAGAAAAAGTATGCAGGGCAAAACCGTCATCTTAATGTTTATGCGGCCGATCCACGTGAAAGTAGTTCTGTCTCAGAACTGTATGTCAGGTTTTTCCTTTTATTAAAGACTAGGGCTGCAACTAACGATCAATCGATTAGTTGGCCGATTATTTTTTCGATTAATCGGTTAATAACCTTTAAAAAAAAAAGTGTGGTGTATAATTTAGTTAATATGTAAAGTTTTAAAAAAAGGCAATTTTATTCTTAAATATTTCTATGCAGTGGTAAATCTAAATAACCAACTATATGTTTAGGGAGCAAAATATCTAATCCATTCTGAGAATATTAGAAGAGATATACTGTATATACTATTAGAGGAGAGAGATACTGTATATACTATTAAAGGATGAATCTGGTAAATATCATCTGACTCAGAGATCAGATTTTTTTTATTTAAAAAAAAACAATGTCTTCCTTCAAAGAAAAAAAAAATGTAATTTTAAGAACGTTCGTTCCATTTTCTAATCGTTAGTGGGGTAAAATCGACGTTCATCTTCAACCATAGTGATGGTAAAATTTGGAAATAATAGAAAACTTCTTGGTCAAAGGAATTTTCAGACAGTGTATGTGGTTTTCGTTCAGAAATTTACATTCGCTTAAAAACAGAATGTGAAAATTTCAAACAACATTCTTTCATTCAGCGAATGTACAAAGATTTTTCGTCTGAATATTCTCGTCTGAAAATTGATCCGTGTGGCCAGCATAAGGGTTGGTACACGCCTATGCAGTTTGCTTTTGATCTGTTTCTGCAGTGCTTTTTGCTCTGCGTTGTGATTTTTGCGCACGTGATTTTGCTGCGATTTGCGTTTTTTGCATTTTTTTTTTTTTGGACAATTTGTTATTGAGCAGATTAAAAAAAACACAAAGTGCTGCAAAAACACATTACATGCTCTTCTGCAGGTTCTCCATTAAATTATATTAAACCAAAAAAGCACCGTTTTGTGTTTAAAGTCCTTGACCCTTTCCAAATATGAGCGGCTGAAAAAAGCATAGATGTGAACGGGGACAAGCAAAAAAAAACCTGCAGGACAAAGGCATAATTAGTATGCATAGCATACAATTTCTGCTGAGCAAAGCTGCAATTTGCAAATATTTCTTTTCCCAATGCTACAAGGATGACAAAACATGTCCTTGCATGCCAGAGATGCTCTAAAGATATAATTGAAATCCATAAAGGTATTTTTTATAATAACCAGAATGCAAGTGTAAGGCAATTTCCCTCCAGAATTCTCATTCTAAGCAAGTTTAGTTACTGAATAAGCTGTACATTTATTACAAGCATAATACCTATTATTATTATTATTATTATTATATATATTGCATTTAACCTGGATTTAACCTTCCCAGTGTAACAAAATGACTTTCAGTTTGTAAAACTGCTCCACATTGAAACCCCCCCCCCCCCCTTTTTTTTTTTTTTTTTTTTTTTTTTTTTTATGCCTTTAAAATTTTCTGAAATGTTACATCTAGTGCCCCCGCCTGTAGTTTTCTGCAGGCAGTCTGTAGTGAGTGGGGTCTGCTGGACCCTGGGGGGGGGGGAGAAAATCCTGTACCTTTTACTTCAGTCACCTCCTAGATCTTACTCAGACAATTCATTACATGCACATCCAAAAATGTGGTATATCTCATCACCTGCCTATGTGGCAAACCATACATGGGCAGAACTACCAGATCATTTTCAATACATGTAAATGAACACATTAATAACCTTTAAAGAACATACGGTTACAAAACACTGTTTGCTGTCATAACAGGGATCCAAGTGGGACATCCTTTGTGGCTATAAATATGTGGCACCATGTAGAGGGAGATCAACAAAAAGGGACATCTCCCAACTAGAGACCCATTGGATTGTCATGGTTATGCAGTAATGTGTTTCTGTCACCTTTCCTTCTGTGTTCACCTTTAGAGGCCAGCCACCCTCACCTGACTGTTTAAATAATCTTCCCTCAGCATAGCTCCACCCCAGTCTCTAATTAGGAACACTATATTAACCTGTGCATTGCAAGCCAACTTTGCTGATCAATAATTGTGTATTCATTGTGTGTTTTGGCTTCCTGTTTCCTGCTTGCTGTGTGCTCTTCGCTTGTTTCTGTTACCGACCTTGGTGTGCTCGACTATTCATGTCTGCTTGTGACCCTGACCTTTTGGCGTGTCCCTGACTATCCTTGCTTGCCTGTGACCCTGAACCTTTGGCGTGTACTCTGTTGTTCCTGTCTGCTAATCGCCCTGACCTCTGCCTTTATGCCTTTAACAACCTTGTTGTTCTAGCTTGCTGCTTCCTTCTCCTGTAGTCTACCGTGAGCTGTGAGACCCTAGGGGCTGCGACCTGGAACCAGACTGCAGCGTAGTCCATCCCCACCACTAGAGGCTCTGGTGAACACCTGCTGGCTCTTAGACTCCGCGTCCTGGGGAATCTATGCTATAGCTCCCACTGGGATCTATGTTAGTGATCCAGTAGACCTGCTTCCTGGACCTCCCTGGGTACAATCCTCAGCAGTCAGTCCTAGGGTCCACTATCTTAGCGGTGCATGTCCGACTCCTAAGGAGTGCATCTGTCACCTGGTCTCAGGTGACCTGACATGGATCTATGAATTGAGATCCTTTATCCCACACAGCATGAATGTTGAGTGGGATATAAATGCTTTTATAAAATAATGGATAATCTTTCCCCTCCATCCACATTACTGGTATTATCTGTATACATATGTTTTATGGACATTCCCTTTTTTTTCTTTTTCTTTTGAACATTAGCACTATCCACATAGCTATAATGCACATATGATAGTTTATGAGTGATGGATCTTTATCACCCATATAATTACTCCATTCAGTTGCGCATTGCGGCCCGCTCTTGGGGTTTATTTGTATGTTTGTTTTTTTGCTAAATGTTTCATTTATATTTAAAGTGTATGTAAACCCTCACATATACCCAGTGAAGTGAACAGCCACAGATGATACACAGGGATGAAACCGATCTCCCTACAAGTTTTATAAATTCTTTATTTTTGAATAACATAAAGTACATTCCACATAAAGTTTTCACATAGTCTTCATTTCCTCTCTTACATCTCCAATTATCGTAATCTGACAACATGATACATTTTCTTTTTAAGTGGAACTGAATTACATCTACCTGATAAACAAACATATATTATTTCCCTTTTCTCCCAACTTGTCCCTTATATCAACCCCCACCCCAGAAAAAAAAACGGGGGAAAGGTCCCCCCAGGGATGCCCCCTCCTCACTCCCGTCTGATCGCACATACTCTACCTTGCCTGTTCTCTACTTCTATAGTCCAGGAAGGGCGTCCATATCCTCAAATATTTCTCATCTTGTTCTTTCAACATCAAGGTCAAATTTTCCATTTGTTGGATTTCCATAATCCTGGCCCACCACTGTGTTTTAGTCGGAGGGATTGCACTCTTCCACAAAGCCGGTATACAGGCCTTCGCTGCCGTGAGGAGGTGTTTAAGTAAAGAGTTCTTATATTTTTCCACCGATAGGGGAACATCATTTAACAGAAATGCAGCCGGATTATTCCCAAGAGACACACCCGTAATTTCTTTACTCGTTTCTTCCACCATCTCCCAAAAATCCTTAATCTTCTCACATTCCCAAAATATGTGCAGCATAGTACCCTCCCCTCTCGTACAACGCCAGCATCTATCTGAGGTCTGCGGGAATATTTTATGTAAAACAGATGGTGTTCTATACCACCTAGTGAGGATTTTATATCCTCCCTCTTGGTATCTGCTAGCGATCGATGTCTTTATGTATGGATTTCAGAATTTTAACCTTCTGACTTTGGGAAAACATTACCCCCATCTCTTTCTCCCAAGCCTGAATAAAATTAAGTTCCTGAGGGGCTTCTTGGTTCGTTAATACCTCGTAGCAATGTGATAAAGAGTGCCTCATACTCTCTCCATTTAAACACTTCTGTTCAAAACGGGATAAATCCCGTACCACTGGATAAATTTTAATTTTCGAGCGGATAAAGGCTCCTAGCTGCAATACCCTAAAATAATCTAGATCCGGTGACACTTCTCCCTCTATCTCACCTCGTGTCATCAGGCAATTATCCCTAGAAAAGTGAATGATCCTGATTCTTCCCCTTTGTTTTAATACCTCATAACTCCGATCTAGTAGACCAGGTTGAAAATCTGGTGTGCCCAGTACTGGAGTCATAGGGCTTGGGTAAGCTGAGAGATTTGTCTTTTTGAAAATCATATTGATGGTGCGGATAGTTGCACCTATCAATGGATGTTTTTTCACTGTTGCAGGTACTTTTGATTTAGCTATCCATGCCAGACCCTCTAGTGGAATTTTAACTGTCGCTTGTTCTAATTGTACGTGTGGTTTTCTCTCACGAGCACACCATTCAATAACTCTAGCTAATTGCGACGCTTCCTGATATCTCACTGGGTCTGGGAAACCAATGCCTCCTTTTTCTTTTGAGAGCGCTAAGATGTTTCTCCTTACTCTAGCTGGTTTCCCTGCCCAATTGAATCTCAGAAACCTTGATCGAAGGTCCTTCAGGAAGTGCGAGGGGATCTTTATTGGCAGGGTTTGTAATAAATAAAGAAGTCTAGGCATCACATTCATCTTTATGATATTAGTCCTACCAAACCAAGTAAAGATCACTCTATCCCATCTCCTGAAGTCCTGTTTAATTTGTCTTCGCATCGGAGCATAATTTAATTCAAACACTCTGTTAAGCTTCTTAGGAATTTTAGTCCCCAAGTAACTTATATGGGAATCTGTCCACCTAAAATTAAATTGAGACTTTATCTGTTGTAATTCAGGTCCCTTTATTTCCAACCCCATAGTTTCAGATTTAGTGTAGTTCACTTTATAATTTGCTAATTCCCCATAGTTATTTATTTCCCTTTAAAAGGGACGGAAGAGATATAATTGGGGATGATATGAAAAATATCAAATCATCAGCGTATGCTGCCAGTTTATACTCCTCTCTTTCTATCTTGATACCGTTAATATTGGGGTTGGCGCGTATCTTCCTTTAAAAAGGGTTCCAGTGTAAGAATAAAAATAATGGGCGATAGGGGACAGCCCTGACGTGTTCCATTATGTATCCTGAAGGGTTTCGACAATCTATCATTTACCTTAACCCTTGCACTCGGGATTGAGTAAAGGTTTGCGAGCCAGCTCAACATTCCATCACCCAGTCCAATGTGTTGTAGGGTGGCCTTGAGAAAGATCCAGTCCACTCTATCGAATGCTTTTTCTGCATCGGCTGAAAACAATATTAAGGGTTTCTGTCGGCTTTGTGCTATGTAAATTGCATTGATTACTCTCTGCGTGTTTTCCCTCCCCTCCCTACCGGCTGTAAATCCCACTTGGTCTGGATGTATCCATTTAGGGATATACTCTTCTAGTCTAATAGCTAGAATTTTGGAAAAAAATTTTAAGTCCACATTTAGTAGTGCAATTGGCCGGTAACTGGGGCACAGAGAGGGATCCTTTCCCTCCTTCGGGATTACCGCTATATGTGCCATCAGTATCTCACTAGGTAGCATCTGTCCCTCCCGTAATGAGTTGAAAGCCGCTACAAATCTTGGGGCCACTTTCCCCACTTTTAAGAGGTTTACTACTCTCTTAAATTCCTCTATTGTGATTGGAACATCTAGATTTTGTGCTATCTCCTCCATCAACTTTGGCATTTCTGATTCGCATAGGTAGTCCCTTATCCTCTCCCACTTACTTTTCCGCCTCTGTGGAGAGTAATGGTCCTCTAGATGATAGAGACCCTCGTAGTACTCCTTAAAGAGCTGAGCCATATCCTGTGAGGAGTTAACCATCTCCCCCCTCTGTGCCCTAATACCCGACAAATGCTTCTGTGTTGTAGCATCTTTAAGGGCCTTAGCCAGCATCCTGCTTGGTTTATTCCCAAATTCATATAGCGTCCGCCTTCCACGTTTCAATTTCGCTTTAGCCTGCTCAATTAGTAGAGAGTTTAGATCCTCCTGAAGACCATTTAGTTTCTCCTCTATTTGCTGTGTCTGGGATTTTTTATGTTTCAGCTCTACTTCCCGAATATTTTTAAGTAAAATCTCAATCTGTTCATTAAACTTTTTTTTTTCCTATGCGCCCCTAACGATATCAAAACTCCTCAACACACATTTATGTGTTTCCCAAATACAAAGTGGGGTGACCTTGTCCGATTCATTTGTCAAAAAGAAGAGATCCATTTCCTGACTTAGTTTTTGTTCGTACTCTTTATCTTTTAGTAAAGTCTCATTAATCTTCCAGTGCCACTCCCTGCGATCTTCCTCTCCTAAATCTAGTGTACAACTTGTCGGGGCGTGGTCTGATAAAGTAAATGATCCTATCTCAGCACTCACCATTGATGTTATTGGTGTCTGTGATATTAGGATATAATCAATGCGAGTATATGACTTTTATGTTTTGCAGAGAAAAAAGTATAATCTCTATCTTGAACATGCAATGATCTCCATGTGTCTATCACCTGCAAGTTACTTAATAATAATTTTTTTAACTCTACGTAATTTTGACAATGAGAGGTGTGAGGCTCCCCTGGAAGTATCCAGGAGGGGGTCTATTGTCAAATTTAAATCTCCTCCCATTACCAAAATACCTTCCTTATACTGATGTATCATTTGCAGGCATGTTTCTAAATAGCTAACCTGATCTTCATTCGGGAGGTATAAGTTCACTAGTGTTACTTTCTGCGATCCAATTAGTCCTTTTACAATTAGGAGACGGCCCTCCTCATCTGTAATTACTTTAATCTCCTTCCATGGGGTCTGTTTAGAAATAATAGTAGATACTCCATTAGATTTGACATTCACAGAAGTACTATGGTAGGCCACAGGAAATTTATGGCTTACTAGTTTTGGTATTCTGTCTCTTCTAAAGTGTGTCTCTTGAAAAAAAGCGATCTGTGTCTTTAACCTTCCCACTTCTGCAAGCAGTCTGATCCGTTTTTCTGGAATGTTCAGTCCCTTGACATTATATGAGGTAAATTTTATTCTAGTCATGTCTGTACGATCGTCTGGGAGCTACAAGAAGGGGGGATCCCAAAAAAAAACAAAAAAAACCCCTGCAACCCTTCCCTCTTCCCAGTCCCCTTATATCACTAAAGGGAAAATCAAATCGGCGCGAATCCTCGATGCCGTTGGGAATAAAAACCCCAAAAAAACGCCTCCGACTTTCCTCCACTCAGAGGAGAGGCGTTTGTTAATGGGGGTGTCCCAGAGCACAAAAAAAAGTCTGAGCGTAGTCCCACCAGCTGCGGCGCGCCCCAAAAAAAATAACTAAGAAAGGTTTCCGCAATATTTACAGTTAACATTCGTTAATTTCCACCATATGATCCTTATTTTTACAGCAGTAAAGGAGAGAGAAGGAATCTTATGCATTATATATTTCATTTCCATACTTGTTTAACAGTTAAATCCATAATACATCCTTTACCCCCTCCCCCCTCCACCCCGCCCTTCCCATCCACCTTGATCCACTCTATCCCTTTCCACCCTCTACTATTATAAATTACACCGTGCATCTCTCTCATCCTTCCCATATCCCTACTCCAGTCCTCTCTCCTGTGGACCCCAAAACCCTCTCCCCTGTGAACCCCTTTTAGACCCCCTAACTCCTAACCACCCCCCCCCCCCCCACCAGACCCAAGAGAAAAAAAAAACACAATATCAAACCCTACCCTCCCTCCCTTCATTCTTGATCCATACTTCCCCAACCCTCACCTTCCCCCCCCCCCCCCCCCCCTCCTTCTCATATTTGTATATATCCCAAAAACATTGTGGTGTCCCCTCAAACCAACCAAGAATCAACCACCTTGACCGAAAAAAAAAAAAAAAAAGTGTCTTACTCTTTTAATGATTATAACCCTTGTTTCCACCCTTTTTTTCATAGTTAACCTTACCACATTTATTATTTAGATTATCCCCATGTCAAACAAAACAAATACAAAAAAAAAGAACCTAGAGCAAGGGTAACTCCTATTGACCACATTTTTGATCCTATTGTCCCTTATGAGGGATATCCTCCCATCTTCCTATCAGTAGTAAAAAAAAAAAAGGGGTGCCTAGGTATGCGTGGAAAAGGGCGTAAGGTGGAGGGAAAAGAAAAAAAAAAGTCCAAACCACGTTAAGGACAAGAAGTATAATTATTCTGCTTCCTTCTCCCCATTTCTTCTCCTCTGTCCCTTCTTCTGTTGCTTATATCCCCCCATTTTATCCATTGGAATATCAATCCAGTCAGGAATCTCCACAACTTCTGAGCCCAGGAACTTAAACGAGTCCGGTAGTTGTTCAGGTACAGACAGAGTAAAGGCCTGTTCATCCTTTTTTATAGTTAATGATAATGGGTACCCCCATCTATAGGTTGCCCCCTTTGCCCGGATTTGGTCCAGTAGTGGCCTCATCAACCGTCTCCTTATCTTCGTCAACCGACAAAGGTCTGGGAACACCTGGACCTCCTGGCCTGCAAACTCAGGTACCCCTTTCTGCCATACAGCCCTCATTATGTCTTCTTTTATTTTGTGAAAATGAACTCGACATAGCACGTCTCTGGGGCCCTTGTTCCGGGATAAACCCTACCGGGCTCCTGTGTACACGATCCAACTCAATATGAGTGTCGGAGGGATTTCCCAAATATTTATTAAAAATATTGATTGCTGTTTTCCTCAGATCAGGTGTTTTTATGGTTTCCGAGATACCTTTTTAATGCGAACATTATTTCTTCTACCTCTATTCTCAGAATCCTCAGCTTGTAGCTGTAAAATTACCAATTTTTGATGTTGCAGTTTCAACTCTCTTTCCAGTACACTTATACGGGCATCTGCCGAGGTCTGCAAGGACTCACAGCTACACAGTCTACTTTCCATTAAATCAATCTTCGCACCCACTTCACTCAATTCCTCCCTTACAGCCGCCTTTAATTCGCTTGTCCGGATTCGTATGTCCTCTTTGGTCGGTAAAGCCTGTATAAGCTTCCTAATATCCTGTTCACCACCTCCAGCCACTGCTATAGCTTCCCCCATATTTAAAGAGCATACCTGAGTTTCTGTGTCAGCTCTGTTCCATAGCGTGATTGGGGAGCTTACTTCCACGGCCTCGGTCAGCTCCGTACGGATGTTCCCGGCAGACTTACTTGAGGTGGCTGGGGCGGACGATTCCTCCATGGCCGCTAGCTGTCTCTGAGCAGCCCGTACGGCCCGCTGGGAGGCGATCCCGGTCTCCACGGACATGGCTGGTTCTGTTTTTACAGTCAGGAATTTGGTGATAAGCGGATGCCTGGGTGCTTCCGTCCCTCCTATTCCCTTCTCGCGTCCACATCCCGGCATGTGTTATTGGCGTTCCTGGCGTCTCTGCCTCAGCCCGCACACGATCTCCTGCATGGACGCGCCGCTACGATGTTCCGTCGCTCACTCCGTCATGCTCAAGCCACACCCCCCGGCGTCAGCGTCATCTGCGGCCCTCCCTACAAGTTTTACATGTATATCTGTTATCTTCTTTAGATACTATTTATAAAGTGCCCTTCTTGTTAGGATTTTTTTTTTCTCTTCCTAGTTATCATTGCAGAGAAGTCAGCTGATTGGAGGGAAGGCACACACACACCCCCTCTACACATAGGTAGAGACTCTCAGCTCTCTCCATTGTATCATTCAGGGCTCTGCTAATCTATTTATGGCAACCTCCCCCGACTCAAAACTCCTGTTGGTTTTATCATATGCGACAGAAAACTTATCAGGCTTATAACAGTGGAATGCAGCAAGAGAAAGCTACAAGACACAGGGCTTTGGAGAGAGATAAGTAGGGGTGCAACGGGTCGTCACCGATCCGTGATCTGAACGGGCCAGGCTGTTCGGATCGGCACACCCGCGGTGCGCTCCGCGCCATCTTGGTACACCCGGCGGTGAACCTGCTGCTTCTGTGCATTCAGCATATTGGGATCAATGGATAGCGGTCCCAAGACGCTCATCATCAGCTCCTTCTCTGTTAACCATGGACGTAGCTGAGAGCCAGCAGTTTGGAACAAGGCCAGTTGGTTAGCAGATTCTTCCAGCTTCTGCTGGCATTCTGAGGTTACTTGGTTAGCTCGATCCCACTGACTGTCTGAATAAGGAAGGACAGCACAGAACACATATTCCTGCACAACTTGCCAAAAAGAATTGCTTAAACTTTTCCCATGTTATGTGTAACATCAGTTCAAGAAGGCACACACATTTTGATAAATTTAATGAAATATACTGTCCACCAGGTGTAAACATGCTGCATTTGTAAAGCTTTCAATAGTTTAATAAAAGCCCAAGCAGAGTTACATTTCAAAAAAATATTCTAAAGTACAAAAATGCACTAAATTGAAAACACGGTTTCACAATACCGCAACTGTGCTTTGGTCGCAGCGTGTGTCCAAGGCAGTGTACCTGTGGTTTCTGTGCATGTTACCCTTGGTTTCCCATAGATTTCTATTATGTCCCATGTTTTTGATGCATTTTCTAAAAGCGCACCAAGGGTCCCGAATGCTGCATTTTGATGTGCTTTTAGAAAACGTACCAAAAATGCAGAACGTAATAGAAGTCTATGGGAAACTGTAGATAACCTTCACAAAAACTGTGGGTACACTGCTCTGCACCCATACTGCAGCGCAACAGCGTAAAATGGGCCCAAATATAGAGAAAACTGTGCAAAGCACAACAACGCTGCATTTCAAAATAAAAACACTCCTTTACTCTGAAACACATTACCAGCCCTTCATCCCCATGCTGTCCGTGTCATGAGGTTCCAAGGTGGTGGGCCTAGCTGCAGCCATTGATGGTGGTCATCCATCTTCACATGGATTCCCCTGTGCCAGCCATAGGATCCTGTGTAGTTGCTGCTGCAATACACCTTAAATCCTGCTTATCCCTGCAAGCCTCTGATGTAAGTGTGCTTTATTTTTCATTTTAATAAACTACTCTGTATTTTTCCTTGCAATTGCACTTCTGTTTTTCTGTTTTCTGAGCGGTTTTGGATCTATCTGGGAATTCACGAGAAACTGCAGTCCCTCTGAAAATACAAGCCTATTAGAAATGATTCCTTGTGAGGTATGCCCTCCATCTAAACTTATTCTTTGAACTTGGCTGACTGGAATTTGGCAAGCTAGGACTTGTGCACTGGTTGCGGTTTGTGTTTTTTTTTTTTCAAATTTTTGAGCTCCAATCTAAAAAAAAAAAAAACTATTGGTTATAGGGTTATAGATGCACCTTAAGTGCAATGTTCACTAACCCGAATGCAGCTATTTAAAAAAAAAATTAATTCAGAGCAGTGCAGTATGGATTTTGGATGATTACTGTGAATACAGAATGCTAGGGGTGCAACGGATCGTCACCGATCCGTGATCCGAACGGGCCAGGCTGTCCGGATCGGCACACCCGCGGTGCGCTCTGCGGCCTCGGGTTTTAGGAAAGGCCGTGGCTTCGGCCTAGCTCCAGAGCCACGGCCATCTTGGTACACCCGGCGGCGCTCAGCTGCGTGCTGACGTCATCACCCCGCCCTTAACTCGTGGGTCCGACGGCTGGCTTGGCGGCTTCTCTTAACACTAAGGTAAGACTAACAGCACTGTAATGTATACAGTGGGGAGTCTGTGGATATTACATTGAGGACATGTGGACTGGCTATATTACAGTGGGGGACATGTGGACTGGCTATATTACAGTGGGGGACATGTGGACTGGTTATATTACAGTGGGGGACATGTGGACTGGTTATATTACAGTGGGGGACATGTGGCTATATTACAGTGGGGGACATGTGGCTATATTACAGTGGGGGACATGTGGACTGGCTATATTACAGTGGGGGACATGTGGCTATATTACAGTGGGGGACATGTGGACTGGTTATTGCTACAGTGGGGGACATGTGGACTGGTTATATTACAGTGGGGGACATGTGGACTGGTTATGTTACAGTGGGGGACATGTGGACTGGCTATATTACAGTGGGGGACATGTGGCTATATTACAGTGGGGGACATGTGGACTGGCTATATTACAGTGGGGGACATGTGGCTATATTACAGTGGGGGACATGTGGACTGGTTATTGCTACAGTGGGGGACATGTGGACTGGTTATATTACAGTGGGGGACATGTGGACTGGTTATGTTACAGTGGGGGACATGTGGACTGGCTATATTACAGTGGGGGACATGTGGCTATATTACAGTGGGGGACATGTGGACTGGCTATATTACAGTGGGGGACATGTGGCTATATTACAGTGGGGGACATGGGGCTATATTACAGTGGGGGACATGGGGCTATATTACAGTGGGGGACATGTGGCTATATTACAGTGGGGGACATGGGGCTATATTACAGTGGGGGACATGGGGCTATATTACAGTGGGGGACATGGGGCTATATTACAGTGGGGGACATGTGGCTATATTACAGTGGGGGACATGTGGCTATATTACAGTGGGGGACATGTGGCTATATTACAGTGGGGGACATGTGGCTCTATTACAGTGGGGGACATGTGGATGAATTACAGTGGGGGGACATGTGGCTCTATTACAGTGGGGGGACATGTGGCTCTATTACAGTGGGGGGACATGTGGCTCTATTACAGTGGGGGACATGTGGCTCTATTACAGTGGGGGACATGTGGCTCTATTACAGTGGGGGGCATGTGGCTCTATTACAGTGGGGGGCATGTGGCTCTATTACAGTGGGGGACATGTGGGGGACATGTGGCTGTATTACAGTGGGGGACATGTGGCTGTATTACAGTGGGGGACATGTGGATGTATTACAGTGGGGGACATGTGGATGTATTACAGTGGGGGACATGTGGATATATTACAGTGGGGGACATGTGGATATATTACAGTGGGGGACATGTGGATATATTACAGTGGGGGAGATGACGTGGACATATTACAGTGGGGGAGATGACGTGGACATATTACAGTGGGGGAGATGACGTGGATATTACAGCAGTGGGGATCGGACAGACTGTTTAGATGTTAGATTTTAAAAGCAACAGTAAACCTGCTGAACTTACATGGTTGCTAATGTGACAGAACACCTCTGATTTTCACATTTAACGTTAAATGTGAAAATCAGAGGTGTTCTGTCACATTAGCAACCATGTAAGGTCAGCAGGTTTGCTGTTGCTTTTAAAATCTAACATCTAAACAGTCTGTCCGATCTACAAATACTGTATTTATGCATATAAGCTCTGTTTTGTGTTGAAAATAGCTGTTAAATCTATAACTCCGGTGGGTGTAACAAGATTTGTGTGTTTATTTATTTTTTTTTTTTTTGTTTTTTTGCTGATCTGAAAATGATCTGATCCGTGACTCTGATCCGAGGATCGATCCGTGAGTTTTTTGATCCGTTGCACCCCTAGAGATAAGAAAACACTGCAGATCTATCTGCCCAGCTCAAATTTCATGAATCGGCTTTACATCCACTTTAAGTCACCTTTGCTGAACCTGGAGATGCTTTTTACTTGTTGTTTATATCTATTTATTTATATTTATGTATTTCTTCTCTGATTTTGTTTTTATGCCAATGATATTTTAGACTTCCACTCAATAGGGGACAACTATAATATATTTTTTTCATCTTTAAATACAGAATTAATTTTATTGCTTCAAAGTGAGACTTGGTAGGTTACCTTGGATATTTTGTGGCCATCTGCGAAAATCAAAAGGGGCTTGGTGACTTACTACGGAATGTGGCCACCTTTACAATCGAAATGAGGCTTGGCTATTCATTCCATATGCATTGTGGCTATTTTGTAAACTATAGTGAGGCATGGTTAAAGCCCAAATTGACAGCAACAGGGTTTTCCCCTTCTGAGTGGGTATTGATAGAGCGTGGTGACGAGTGTGGTCTCCATGCCCCCGATGACATCAATTGTGTATAAGGTGGAGCTTGCGCTTGTGATGTCACTGGGCACACCTGTACCAGGATACTGATGGATTCGATCCTAGGACTGGTTGTTTTTCTATTTAAGTGCTTGTTTATGAGATTTATCTTGTGAGTGGCTAGCTTTTTTTTTATTTAATACATTTGTATACAGTTTTACACTATGTGGTTCCCCCTCCCCAGTTTTGTTCTCTAATGCCTCGTTTCCACTGAGCGGATCGGTTCGGGTCGGTACAGTTTGAGTGGCTAGAATGGTCCGGTCTATTCTGGGGAGCGTTTCCCCTGCAAGTGGGACCACAAGGGGCCATACAGGGTTTAGAAAAAATGCCTCAGCATAGCACAGCAGAGGGTTTTCTGTCAGCCAATCAGTGGAATGTATCGTAGCTCCGCCCTAACCGAACCGTTCCATTTTCTATGGCCCCACATCTGAAGCAGGACCCTGAATGGAGTGGTACGGTTCGGTTGTATGGGCCGCTTTCATAATGGAAACACCCAAAATAGCGTACCGAACCGATCCGCTTAGTGGAAACGAGGCATTATATGCTATGATGGAGTATCCTATGTGGTTGTATGGGAGACTGCAGTGGCCATTGATAATGAGGAGGAGAGAAAGGTTCCCATTACAGATGACACATTAGTTAGTACAGCCTATTTGACTTTTAAGGGTCCGCATTCTCTGGTAAGAGTTCATTTTGTCTTATGGTGGGTGGTACCATTGGGTGATTCACATTCTGTATTGGAATTTACACCATACACCTGATCTCTTCACCATCCTGGATTGAATTGGGACTTTGACGCTTTCCTTTTTTGATTTTTCACCAGGGTGGATTTGATTTAAATCACTAGTAAAAAGGCTTGATTTAAATCAACTCTATTTAAATCGTAATTTTTTAAAGAGCAACTGTCATCTCTGTCCCGCACCAGCTCCTCCTCTGACCTGCTGTTTACTTGCCTACAGTCCCATTCACTTTACTGGGAAGGCTGGTGATGTGGCAGGGACACAAGGTGAGGGACGTGGTGGAAGCAGGTGAGTGATTGCCCGCTAACAGGTGCTGCCATGATGGATCTGAAATGACAGGTTCTCTTTAAATGTAAGGACTCATTCTTGCTGGTAGTTACAATCTTTAATATTTGCAAACCAAATTAAGGTTTCCTATTTTGACCTTGTACTGTTAGGTTAGTAAAACAGCAATATCAGGACCGATTCAATCATACAGTTTGTAGTGTACATAGATTTGCAAAACAATGGGATAAAGGAATATTCCTGAACTTTGTTATAGCTCATGGTTACTGTGACATTGTGTGAATGCATCAATGCAGTGCATGTTATCTCCAATTGCAGAGCTTGGATTCATTGAATGAGTTTACGAAAAATGTAAATATTGCAGAATATACAGCCTGATGCTACATAACTAAGCTCAATTTCATGCTGAATAAACAAAATTATTAATGTATCTTAAATAGAAAACTATCTTTACATAAGATTTTTATTAAAATAAAAAAAAATCTGATTTATATACACACCCTGATTTTCACACATCAGACTGTGTTTACACCATATCAGACTTATTTTGGAACTTATCACATAAGCTTATTTTAATTCATGTTTTTATTTTCTGTGTGTAGATAGATTATCTAATCTATCACTTTTTAGCGCGGCAAAGTTTTGTGCATTTAGACATTTGTGACTCCTCTATTAAACTTAGTAAAACTGTCTTACTTGGGCAGTGCTTTGTGAGGACAGTCATGTCAGAGACTAATCTTTATGATATATCATTTTCATTGTTGGCACACATGGTAGTGCGTGGTTTGGTTCAGGACAATGAATGTATTTGTTCCGTGCCCAATAATGCAGAGCAACCAGTTTGTTATAGATCTGATGTATCTGTCTTGTTGTAAATGTGTTTAGTGTATGCATTTATTGCTTTTATCTGCCATATAGAAAACACAATATACTGCAATGATTGTACTTTTTTTTTTTTTTTTTTTTTTTTTTGTCTTTAGGAGCTTATAAGAGTTAACGTGACAGCACAGCATGACAACAAGACAGTAATAGAACAGGTGGGTGTTTGTTTTTATAGTGATTTACTGGGCATTTTCACAGAAAAATATCAATTTATTTAGTATTTATTACAGGTACTTAAATAGCGCCAACAATTTACACAGCTCTTTACACACATATATTGTACATTAGCATCAGTTCCTGCCCTCAAGGAGCTTACAATCTAAGGTCTCCAAGTCGCATACACATACATATGTAATACATAACACATTAGATAAATCAATCCAGTTTATCTTCATGGCAAATGTATTTTTGGGAATTATGGGGTTTATTTACTAAAGGCAAATCCACTTTGCACTACAAGTACACTCGGACGTGCAGTCACTGTAGATCTGAGGGGGGCATGCAAGGGAAATTAAAAAAACAGCATTTTTGCTTGTACATGATTGGATGATATAAATCAGCAGAGCTTCCCCTCATTTCGATCTTCCCCTCAGATCTACAGCGACTGCACTTCCAAATGCACTTGCAGTGCAAAGTGCATTTGCCTTTAGTAAATAACGCCCTATGTGATGAAGCCAGGGCTGTTTTTTAGAATTTCCAGTACTACTGGGAAAGACAGCTTTTATTCTTTTTTCACATTGGGAAAGGGTTAAAACCCCTGTTGGGTTTATATTGCTATATCTGTACTAAGTGTGAAGATTTTTTACTTCGTACCTGTGCGATCACCTGAAAGTGAAGTTGGCTAAATTCCTCAACGTTATTTCATCATTAAATAATGCGCTCTGGGAATCCTGACCAAGGGGTTGGTAATAAAATACATGGTAATAAAACTTTTTTTTTTTTTTTTTTTTTCTTGGTCCCCCCCCCCCTCCTAAAATAGAGTAGGAGAAGCTGAGACCACCATAAGGTCACCAGGGTATAAAGTGAGCTAAAAATGCATGATTGCCTTTAATGGTAAAAGGCTGGAGCAAATTGAACCATGGGTTTTTTGTTTTTTTTTTTTGTTTTTTTTTTGGGGGGGGGGGGGGGTGTCCAACCTATGTAAGTATGTAGTTTATGCACTATGTTTTACTTTTAGCTGACTGAAAATGTGTATTTTATTATTGAATCTTAATAAAGAAGCAAGCAAAACCATCATTTTGTTTCCTTTAAGATGGCAAGGAATGCATTAAGGTAAAGTCATGAATTTAGAACCACTTTTAGATCAACATAACAGCCACCAGGCAAATAAAGTTTTTAAAAATAGACTTCATCAATGAAAGCCCCTGTGTTTTTCTCAGTACAGGTTTTCTTCAGTCTATTGCTTTAAATGGTATGTGTATAGTCTGATTGTAACAAGCAATTTATGTACATATGAATAATAATTTAAATCAACAAAATAAGTTTATTCTTTACATGAAATAAATGTGAAATGTTTCCTAAAAAAAAAAAAACGAAACAGTGCAAAGCATTTTGTAGAAAAAGATTTTTTTAAGTTTATAGAAAAATATATAATGGCTTACTCGTATTTAACCACTATTTGCCTTCCCAATGTTTTTGTTTTACCTAAAAAGATTTCCCCGGGATCTTGATATCACTTTGTCTCCGTTGTATGGGTTTGTTCCACTTCCAGGGTATTGTATTGCTGTATTACAGCCTTTTTTTTTTTTTTTAACAATTAAAATAACATGCCATAATTATGGGTTACTTTATTTTACTTAGTATTCATTGGAGGTGTATATCTTCCAAAACTTAATTAGTATAGCATAGTGCAATTCATAGAAGTGATATGCACAAGCATTAGGTTACTGCTTTTATTTTCACCTCCGTACATATTTTTTTTTGTATACTCTCAGATCTGTTTCCTGAGGATAGCCTCACCCTATTCCTGTTTAACCCCAGCTGATCCTAGCTATTAGTCTCAGACTATTCTACTCTTTCTGAAGTTCAAGAATTGGCTTCATATACCTACATCCATCAGTTAAATAAAGAATCTTCCTTTAAATTGGCAGACTTTAAGAGAAATTATAAAGAAGGAAGGAAGTTGAGATTAGGGATCCCTCAAGAACAATGGCATCGATGAAAATCATTCTAACCGGTATTTGTTAATCCATTACAATGTTCCCTTATAGATTTGTTTCGCTGGCATACCACATTGTTATTTATTAAACCTGAATCAATTCTTTAAAATGTAGAAACAACCCCTGGTGAGGATTCCTAAAGAGTATTATTGAATGGTGTAAAGATCATCTCACCAACGTTCTATAATATTGCTAACAACATACCCCCTCTGATGGGTCCTTTTTATGGCTATGTAACATCTAATACTTGATAGAGATGTTTCTAAATCGGACTCTTATTTCCATATGTGGATTATTTTTCCAAAAATGTATTTGCATTGTAAGATTAATATTTTGCTGCATAAAAAAACAGATATATCCATGTTTTCTTGCTGGAATTACTGGATTTATTAATAAAAAATATTTTTTTTTAACTTTAAAATAAACCAAAACCAAAATATTAACTGCCACTTCAACCAGAGTGCTGAAAAAACTTCTTGACGGCGGGGGTCTCCCTGTGGAGGCCACTGGCTTTCCGATAGTCTGTCTGGTTCAGCTGAATTGTCTGCCTCACACAGAACAGTGACAAAGATGTAGAAGTAAAGAAAGCGACCCAGAGTCTGCTGATGACTGACAGGTAAGTAGTTACGTGCTGTAGCTGGGACAAACTCACTGGAGGCTTCCATCTGCTCACTTCAACCTGTGGTGGCATGGTTGTGTCTGCATCTTAGTGAGCTGCCTTTTTAAAGTGCACCTGATTTAAAAAGGTGAAGAGTTTGTTATGGGGAAGCTCTAGAAATATTAGTGTGTAATCCGTACCCTGAAAAGCCTTCTGTCTTGAATTCTTCCTGGAAAATATGGGTGCACTTCCTGTGCCTACAACTTCATAGCTGTATTTCTGCATTGTGAAATTCAAGGCATTGCCACTGCTATTAACATCTAGTTTTGAGAGGTTTGGAGTGCATTTAGTAGTGTCACTACTGCATTGTTCATTATTTTTTTTTTTTTTTTTGTGTTGGTGCTTTGCTTCCTTATGTCAATGCTTCTTTTCTACCAAGATGGCTGCCCCCACACGGCATAGCAAATTTCACTTGTAATGAAAGGGGGCTTCCACGCCTTTTTTTTAAAACCTTTTTTTCTTTTGTTTTTCTTTTTTGATTTATTCATGTATTTCTTACATTCAGCTGTCAGCGGGGAAGCTTGCTGACAGCTGATGACTCATCAGTTGTTAGGGATGCGGCGGTTCAGCTTCCCGGCCCCCTCAGCAATCAGCTATTTACAGTGTTTGAAGTTCAGGTCAGTCACTGTTTTTTGTAAAATAACAGATAAATAACGGATGTCAGCAGACATGTAAAAATTTACATCTATATCATGTTTGATCCATTTTTTTACAAAAAAAAAGTGACTGAACTGCCGTGTGAAGGACCCTGTATGTGTAAGGACCCTGTATATGAAGTGACTGGTTTAGCTAATTTTTAAACTGCTAAAAGCAGTGGGTGTGTTTACAAAAAAAAAAAAAAAAAGAATGCACTAGCTTATTATCTGCTGCAGAGCAGAATGTTTGGACTAAAATTGTCAATAGTGTTGGTCTCTCATAGGACTATAAATTCTTATTTATAACTTATCCTTTTATTTTCCTTTTAACTCTGCATATCTCTGACACACTATGGTTTGCTATCACATGAACAGGAACTGATGGAAAATCTCACCGGACACAAATGGCAGTAGAAGCCAGGCAGATGTATTTGTATATATTATTACCTGTATACCCTAACTCATACTTTTGGGCTATACGTTGGCTTTAAGGCCCCTTTCACACATGCGGATCCGTTACACAGATTCCGCTTGCTCAGCAGGGATCGATCCGTTGAACCCAGCTGAGCCGGCGGATGACAAGTCCATCTCCGCTCACTGTGCAGAAACAGACCTGTCAGATCTCTGCTCTCCTTTATGGGGAGATCGGATGAAAACGGACCGCCTGTCTGTTTTCATCCGATCCGCCAGGGGGATGGAAAATAGGACCACCATCCCTCTGGACTTGGCAGATCGGAGCGGATAGGATCGGATATCAGCAGACATGTCACCGCTGACATCCGTCACTCCATAAAGATGCATGGAGCTACCGTTCAGGTCTGCCTGAAAATACTGACAGGCGGACCTGCATGGTCGGCATGTGTGAAAAGGGCCTTAGAAGTTGGAAGAAGCATTTGTTATGTAAAATTAGTTTTTTGTTTTTGTATAATCTTTATTACTACGTTTTCAAAGTACAATATTTAGAAATACAAATGTATAGAATATGGAGGGTGTTGCAAAAGGAATAAAGCAGAGCCTAAACAATCGGCATGCATTTCCCATAAATGCATGTAGGAACATTAGGTAAAATTAGGAGTTTGTAAATCCTGTGAAGACAAGAAAGACAGTGAGGTTTATTTACTAAAGCTGGAGAGTGCAAAATCAGGCTCTGCATAGAAACCAATCAGCTTCCAGGTTGTATTGCCAAAGCTTAATTGAACAAGCTGAGGTTAGAAGCTGATGGCTACCATGCACAGCTGCACCAGATTCTGAGTGCACCAGTTTTAGTAAATCTACTCCATTATCAAAAAAATAAAGTATGCAAATGTAGCATGAAAATATCATGAGATTGGTTAGCAGTGACATGCAGTATCTCACAAAAGTGCGTACACCCCTCACACTTTTGTAAATATTTATTATATCTTTTCATGTGACAACACTGAAGAAATAACACTTTGCTACAATGTAGTGAGTGTAAAGCATGTATAACAGTGTAAATTATCTGTCCCCTCAAAATAACGCAACGCACAGCCATTAATGTCTAAACCGCTGGCAACAAAAGTGAGTACACCCCTAAGTGAAAATGTCCAAATTGGGCCCAAAGTGTCAATATTTTGTGTGGCCACCATTCTTTTCTAGCACTGCCTTAAAGTGGTGTTTCACCAAAAAAAAAAAAATTAGATGTCAGCAGCTGCAAATACTGCAGCTGCTGACTTTTAAAATAAGGACACTTACCTGTCCCGGGGTCCAGCGATGTCGGCACCCGAGACCGAGCCGTCCCTCGATCCTCGGGTGCTGCCGCCGCCATTCACACTGAGGGAATCAGGAAGCGAAGCGTTGCCGCTTCACTGCCCGGTTCCCTACTGCGCATGCGCGAGTCGCGCTGCGCGTCTTCACTGGTCCCCGTTGTGTTGTGGGAACTGTGTATTTCCCACAACACAACGGGGGTGGGCGGGGAGTCTGCGGCTAGCTGCGGCTAGCTGTACCCGGAAGTGGGTGCAGATACCTGTATTATACAGGTATCTGCACCCCCCTCCCCCCTGAAAGGTGCCAATTGTGACACCGGAGGGGGGGAGGAATCCGATGAGCGGAAGTTCCACTTTAGGGTGGAACTCCGCTTTAACCCTCTTGGGCTTGGAGTTCACCAGAGCTTCACAGGTTGCCACTGGAGTCCTCTGCCACTCCTCCATGACAACATGGCTGAGCTTGTGGATGTTAGAGACCTTGCGTTCTTTCTCCTCTGTTTTGAGGATGCCCCACAGATGCTCAATAGGGTTTACGTCTGGAGACATGCTTGGCCAGTCCACTATCTTTACCCTCAGCTTCAGTAGCAAGGCAGTGGTCATCTTGGAGGTGTGTTTGGGGTTGTTATCATGTTGGAATACTGCCCTGCAGCCCAGTCCCAGAAAGGAGGGGATCATGCTCTGTTTCAGTATGTCACAGTACATGTTGGCATTCATGGTTCCCTCAATGAATTGTAGCTCCCCAGTGCCGGCAGCAGTCATGCAGCCCCAGACCATGACACTCCCACCACCATTCTTGACTGTAGGCAAGACAAACTTGTCTTTGTACTCCTCACCTGGTTGCCGCCACACACGCTTGACACCATCTGAACCAAATAAGTTTATCTTGGTCTCATCAGACCACAGGACATGGTTCCAGTAATCCATTCCCTTATTCTTCTTGTCTTCAGCAAACTATTTGCAGGCTTTCTTGTGCATCATCTTTTAGAAGAGGCTTCCTTCTGGAAAAACAGCCATGCAGACCAATTTGATGCAGTGTGCAGCGTATGGTCTGAGCACTGACAGGCTGATACCCCACCTCTTCAACCTCTGCAGCAATGCTGGCAGCACTCATACATCTATTTCCCAAAGACAACCTCTGGATATGATGCTGAGCATGTGTACTCAACCCCTTTGGTCGACCCTTGGCGAGGCCTGTTCTGAGTGGAACCTGTCATGTTAAACTGCTGTATGGTCTTGGCCACAGCGCTGCAGCTCCGTTTCAGGGTCTTGGCAATCTTCTTTTAGCCTAGGGCGCTAGGCCATCTTAATGTAGAGCAACAATTCTTTTTTTCAGATCCTCAGAGTTGCCGTGAGGTGCCATGTTGAGCTTTCAGTGACCAGTATGAGAGAGTGAGAGTGATATTGCACCAAATTTAACACGCCTGCTCCCAATTCACACCTGAGATCTTGTAACACTAACAAGTCACATAACACCGGGGAGGGTAAATGGCTAATTGGGCCCAATTTGGACATTTTTACTTAGGGGTGTACTCGCTTTTGTTGCCAGCGGTTTAGATATTAATGAATGCGTGTTGAGTTATTTTGAGGGGACAGCAAATTTACACTGTTATACAAGCTGTACACTCATTACTTTGCATTGTAGCAAAGTGTTATTTATTTTCTCGGACATCACGGGACACAGAGCCACAGTAATTACTGATGGGTTATAGGGTATCGCTAGGTATTGGACACTGGTCACACCCTAATCAGGAAGTTCAACCCCCTATATAACCCCTCCCCTTCCAGGGATACCTCAGTTTTTACACCAGTGTCTTAGGTGTTGGACGTGCAAAGATGTCCTGTGCTGAAGCTCCAAAAGGAATATCCCAAAGATCCTATACTGGGGCAAGCCAGGCGACCGGATCCATTCAAAGTGTCTTTTCATGGCCGAATTGAATGGTACCCGGGCCTCGTGTCCGAAGAAACGAGGTTTTACCTGTAACGCTTCTCTTTTTAGAGAGCTGGACCCGCGGATCAGAAAATGGCTTTAAACTTCCTAATTTCTGGCGAGGTGCTTTACAGGCCCAGAACTGAAGGATCCCCCTACTGATGGGGGCCCCAGTCTCTGACGGTTTTTCACAAACGGAGCCCACCGTGAGAGGCGAAGGCTGGGTCTGTGTAAACTGAACCCTGCGGCCTGGATAAGGTAAGAGGAGATTCCACAGAATTTTAAGTTCTAGTGGCTCTTCTCCTTTAAAGTGTATGCATGCTGTGCCTATTGTGACCACCGGGGGCGGCCAAGAGCACAAACCTTCTCATGCTTGATCTGTCTCAGCGTCCGCTGCAAGGCTCTTCCTCCAGCTCCAAAGGTAGATGGTGGGGGGTTTTCTCTGCTGGGATGGTCCCCCCAGGCTAGGGAAAGGCTCAGGTAGGCTGTAAGGCGGGTGAGACCGCACTGTCACAGCCGCTACCGCGCCGCCACCGAAGCCGCATTGCGATGCAGGGCCCATCACTGCCGGCCTCCTCCTTATTCCCCCAACCCCAGCCTCCCTTCAGGTTGTCAGAAAGGGTCGGCTCGCGCGGGAAGCGCTCGTTTTTCAAAAACGAGGGGGGGAGGGGGGCGGGGCGTCAGCACAGCGTCAGCGTGCCCAGACGCCCACATTGCCTGAAAGCATGGCTATTTAAAGCACACTGTATAGGTGCTCTGAGCTTTGGAGAGACACAGAGCTGACAGTCACATGTAAGGTGGGACACAGGCATTCCCCTAGGCTGCATTCACTAAAGAACACCGGATTGGGCATTTGGTAGCAAGGCTTTTAGCCAGACTACATCGCTCAGCAGTCAGTGTTCGTTTTGATACCTCACACCTTGTTGCTTTGCACTATGGGTAGAAGAGGTGCAAGCACCCCTAGAACCAGAGGCACTAGGGGGTCTCGTTCAGGTTCTGAGGACCCCCCGTCTGCTACACCATCCCCTCCTGAGGGACCAGGGGCAGCTGGACAGGGAGAGCCTTTGGGGTTAGGGGCTACATCTGCTGCCGGCACTTCAGCCCCTGTGTACATTACACAAGAAGTTTTTTCCTCAACCATTTCTGGATTAGAGAAAAAACTAATGGCCGCGATTACATCTTCACTGAATGGAAGAAAACGCACAAGGCCTTCCTCTGCTCCCCAAGACACTCAGTCAGAGGAGCTCTGGGATAAAGGAGATGAATCCCTTTCAGAGGATCAGGATGGGACAGATGATTCCTCTTCGGAGGATTAAGGTGTAGAGGGACCCTCTGCGACTTCCCAAGAGGAGAAAGTCTTAGTGCAGATCCTCACTGGTTTGGTCCGCTCCACATTTAAGTTGCCCATACCTGAAACTACTACAGAAACCTCTTCTGCTTTGGGGTCACTGAAACCTTTCCAAGCAGCACATGCTTTTCCTGTACATAAATTACTTGAAAAGCTGCTTTACTCTGAGTGGGATCACCCAGATAAGCGATTTCTTCCGCCAAAAATTTTCTACACTTTATCCTATGGAAGAAAAGTTTATTAAGAGGTGGGGAATACCGGCCATTGATGCCTCTGTAAATAGTAATCTGACTTGTCCTGTAGACAACGCTCAGATGCTCAAAGATCCTGTGGATAAAAAGATGGACTTCTTATTGAAAGATGTGTTCTCTTTAGCAGGATCAGTGGCCCAACCTGCAGTAGCAGCGATTGGAGTCTGTCAATACTTAAGAGACCATGTTAAGCAGGTCATCAAAGTATTGCCTGAACAGCAGGCCCAGGGGTTTGCGAACCTTCCTGCGGCTTTATGTTACGCTGTTGACGCCATTAGAGATTCTATCGTGCAAACCTCTCGCTTGGGTTGGTGCATATACGTAGAATCTTATGGTTAAAAAACTGGTCAGCCGAAGCACCATGTAAGAAGCTTCTGGCTGGGTTTACCTTCCGTGGTGAAAGGTTGTTTGGAGAGGACTTGGATAATTATATCAAGACGATCTCCTGTGGGAAAAGCACTCTCTTACCTGATAAGAAGAAGAGTAAACGTCCCTCTTTTAAACGGACTCTTTCCCCAGCGCCAGGGGCATCAGCCTCCAGGCAGTCACGACGGTCTCCTCCGTCTGGGGCAAGAAACAAGAGTCGACCCCAGGGACACAAGAAATCCTGGGGGGAAAAGGTCTGCTAAGCAAGACACTAAGACCTCTTCATGAAGGGGCGCCCCGCTCGCTCGAGTGGGGGGAAAGACTGCTGCAGCTCTCAGGGCCCTGGCAGAAGGACTTCCAGGACAGATGAGTAATCTCCATGGTAACCTTGGGGTACAGACTGGAGTTCCAAGAATGTCCCTCTCCTCATTTCCTCAGATCAGGTGTTCCCAGAAAACCAGAAGAGAAGCAGTCGCTCCTTCTAGCGATAAAGTGACTTTGGTCGCAAGAGGTCATTGTGGGGGTTCCCACAAAGGATCAAGGATTGAGACTCCGTTCCAATCTTTCTATGGTCCGAAAACCAAATGGGGACGACAGACCCATTTTGGATTTGAGAGATCTGAAACGATTCCCAAGGATGCAGTCCTTTTGTTTGGAATCAATTCAGACAGTAATCTCCGTCCTGCAGGGAGGAGAATTTCTGATGTCAATAGGCATCAGAGATACAGGCCTATATGTGCCCATTTTTCCTGCTTAACTGAAGTGTCTGCAGGCAAAGATCACTGCTCTAAGGGAGCTGATTCTGACAGTCAGGGCCAAGAAGGGTCTTTCTGTCCGCCTTTGTATGAGGCTGCAGGGGAAGATGGTGGCTTCATTCAAAGCAGTTCCCTATGCGCAGTTCCAAGCAGAACTGTTGCAACACAGTATTCTGTTGACCTGGAACAGGAAGGTGCAGGCATAAAACTTTCCAATGCACCTATCGCATGCGATGCGTCAGAGCCTCAGCTGATGGCTCATACCCGAAAACCTACAGAAGGGGAGATCCTTCCTACCGGTTGCCTGGGATCCTCTTGCAGGCAGGACGGATGCGTTGGTGATTCCGTGGCATCGGCTCTCACCGATTTATGCATTCCCTCCCATTCTGCTACTGCCACGGCTCCTTCGCAGACTCAGGCAAGAAGGGAAGTCGGCACTTCTGGTGGCCCCGTTGGCCCAGAAGAACTTGATAAGCAGAAATAGCAGGGATGATGGTGGGTTCCCGGTGGACCCTACCGATACACCCAGACCTGTTAGCTCAAGGTCCGGTGTTCCAGCCTGCCTTACAAATGCTAGATTTGACGGGTGGGCTATTGAATCCCACGTTCTGGAAAATCGTGGGCTTTCAGGTCCTGTCATATCTACCTTGATCAATGCAAGGAAGCCAGCTTCCAGAATGATTTATCATAGAGTCTGGAAAGCTTATGTATCCTGGTGTGAATCCAGGGGTTGGCATCCCAGGAAATATGTCATAAGTAGAATTCTGGATTTTCTACAATTAGGATTAGAGATGAAGCTGGCCTTGAGTACCATCAAGGGCCAGGTGTCGGCCTTATCAGTGTTGTTTCAACGGCCGCTTGCTTCGCATTCTCTGATCCAAAACTTTATATAGGGGGTGATGTGTCTTAATCCTCCGGTTAGGGCGCTCCTAAACCCCTGGGACTTGAACTTGGTTCTATCGGTGTTACAAAAACAACCTTTTGAACCAATACGTCAGATTCCTTTGGGCTTACTGACGAGGAAACTAATTTTCCTGGTAGCTATCTCTTCTGCTAGAAGAGTATCAGAAATAGCAGCTCTTTCCTGTAAAGAGCCCTACTTGATTATACACAAGGATAGAGTGGTACATGCGCCCTCATCCTAGTTTTTTACCGAAGGTGGTTTCAGATTTTCATCTAAACCAAGACATTGTGCTACCTTCCTTTTTTCCAGAACCTTGTTCTTCGGAAGAAAGGTCATTACATTCTTTGGATGTAGTAAGAGCAGTCAAGACCTATCTGGAGGCAACTGCTCAGATTTGCAAGACGGATGTCTTGTTCGTGCTGCCGGAGGGTCCCAATAGAGGACGGGCAGCCTCAAAAGCGACCATTTTTAAATGGATTCGACAGTTGATTATTCAAGCTTACGGTTTGAAACAGAAGATTTCTCCGTTTCAGATCAAGGCACATTCCACAAGGGCTATTGGTGCTTCTTGGGCAGTGCATCACCGGGCCTCTATGGCTCAGATCTGCAAAGCCGCAACCTGGTCTTCAGTTCATACATTCACCAGATTCTATCAGGTGGATGTAGGAAGGCATGAGGATATCGCCTTTGGGCGTAGTGTGCTGCAGACAGCGGTACAAGGTCCTCAGGCCTGATAGCACCCTACTTGGTTGTGATTTCCCCCCCCCCCCTCAGTTGGCATTGCTTTGGGACATCCCATCAGTAATTACTGTGGCTCTGTGTCCCGTGATGTCCGAGAAAAGAAAATAGGATTTTTTATTACAGCTTACCTGTAAAATCCTTTTCTTTCGACGGACATCACGGGACACAGAGGTCCCGCCCCTCTTCTAATACACCTATACTGCTTTACTACAAAACTGAGGTATCCCTGGAAGGGGAGGGGTTATATAGGGGGTTGAACTTCCTGATTAGGGTGTGACCAGTGTCCAATACCTAGTGATACCCTATAACCCATCAGTAATTACTGTGGCTCTGTGTCCCGTGATGTCCGTCGAAAGAAAAGGATTTTACAGGTAAGCTGTAAAAAAAAATCCTATTTTCTTCAGTGTTAAAAGAAGAAAATATTACAGCGCACACATGCAAAAAAGACATTTACCTCCAGCAAGGCTAGTTTAAAACACCTAAACATTTTCAAAAAAAATTACCAAAAAATATGGGGATTTGGTCACACCATATTGCTATATGGTGCTAAGCCCACTTACTGCGACAAAGTACCCCATAATTAGTGGGTCCTACACTATCCATAGATTGAGAGATCCTGCTTCTCTGAACCATGAGAGCAATACACTCTTCTAAAATGGGAGAATCTTGAGATCTCCACCCATGACACAAGTGGACACTAATGAGAGGTACTTAATGAGGGAGTGGGGTGCTCCTCACCCAAAGGGATTTGGTCAGAATCCATACAATAGACAAACAAGATATTTGGGGGGCACACCCTAAAAGATACATTTAAGATGGTGCAGCCGGGGGGCGTGGCCTGGCAAGCGATGGTGTAGGACGCAGATAGCGGGAGCTCCTCTTGCCGAAATCCTGTATCTCAGCCTGACTGCGGATTAAGATATATAA
Source organism: Lithobates septentrionalis (assembly GCA_037952835.1). Lineage (NCBI taxonomy): Eukaryota > Metazoa > Chordata > Amphibia > Anura > Ranidae > Lithobates > Lithobates septentrionalis. Next base: position 6,018,413 of record JBBDGP010001308.1, read on the forward strand.
AAGCTCTTTACAGACGCTGTTTCAACCCGGGATCGGGATCTGCTATGTCGCCACCGGAAAAAAACAACAGCGACTGCGGACAAGCTTTCTAAATATCGGCATGACGGAGAGGATGGACAGGCCAAAGATGGTGCCGCCACATGTTCAGGAGAAGACCGTCAGAATGCTGATACAGCCAAAGTACTGGATACAATAGCAGCGCTTCAAACCACTCTCACGACTAAGATTGATGAGGTTAAAATTGACATCTCACTCCTGAGACAAGATCTGTCCAAAGTAAAAGACAGGGTCACTGAAACTAAAGCCTGCATAAGCACTGTGGAGGACATCCTAAACCCACTACAGCACACTACGGAGGACATGAAGCAACAGCTCCATTCTCATCAGGATGACATGGAGAACAGGATTCGCAGATGCAACCTCAGATTTATTGGCCTGCCTGAAAGGGCTGAAGGTAACGATCCAGCGGAATATCTGGAGAATCTCCTCATTGCCACATACGGCCGGGAGGCTTTTTCAGTGATGTTTGCAGTGGAAAGGGCACATCGTATACCAGCTAAGCCCCCACCTACAGGAGCACCTCCCCGCACTCTTATTGTTAAGTTTCTGAATTTTAAGGACCGGGATAAGATTATGCGACTTACGAGAGAGAGGAAACATACAGATAGAAAATGGCCACGTGGCAGTATATCCAGATTTCTCAAGTGAGGTACAGTGCAAGAGATCACAATTTCAGGATGTCGAGCGTCGCTTAAGGGTACTGCACCTTAAATTTGCCATGCTCTTCCCAGCTAGGCTCAGGGTGGAGGAAGATTATCGGGTGCAATTTTTTGAGACCCCCGCAGCGGCAATGTCATGGCTGGACTGCTGAGACAGACTGACCTAGTTGGTATACCGGAAAACTGCCACTGTAAGTACATTCGCCCGCTCCCCTTACCGCATAAGAACCCAGGTTGACTTTTGTCCTTTACACAAGCTTAGCATGCTGTATGTCTTTGCACTCAGCTGCTGGCAAAATCGAAAGAACCACATCAGCTGGGACTTATGAGATTACATGGGCTGTGTAGCCTCACAAGGCTGGAGAAATGTATATGCTACATCCTATGCTGGGTTTGGTGAGGGGAGCGAGATTGTTTGGGGGCTGTGTGTTTTTGTTTTGTCTTTTTCTTCCCCCTTTTTTTCAACCCCTCCCCCCCCCCCCCCCTTTTTTTTTTTTTTCCGCCTTTTGTATTTTTTTTTATTTTTCTATTCCCGATCACGGCTATCCTGTAGAGCTATTCAAACTCTGGGATTGAGCTGCCAGAGAGCAGAAGACATCTCTTTATATAAGCAAGAGGATGTAATAGCTTCCCTATATTGCTCTACTACACTCTGTTCAGTGAACAATCGTCCCCATAGGACTAAGGTTACCAGTTAAAATGTACCAAGTATCGGTATTAAGTCATGCACCTCCAGCCAGGTTTTTATGCTGGGCGTTGGTAATTTTGACAATTTGTTTAGGGTATTGGATGCTCTCGCCATGTTGGGGAGGTGCGGAGCTGGGAGGGAGGGATGTTGCCCGTGTACAGGGCCTGAGTTCTGAAACCAAAAATTGTCTATATAAATGTTGGATTTGTTTACCAGATACACACATGCATAGGTATGGGTATTATATGTACAATAAAAGGCATGCTACAAAAATGTGGATGTGCAATGTTTTTAGTTAACTTAACCCTGGTGATCTGCTTCATGATTTTCCACCGAATAATTAGATGACTACAATTAAATTCCTGACTTGGAATGTGAGGGGACTGAGAGATAAAATCAAACGCACTGCGGCCCTTACATATTTAAAATCACAAAAAGCAAATGTGATAGTTCTAACTGAAACCCATGTTACTGGTCACCTACGAGCGGCATTAAAGAGGCCGTGGATTGGGTGGGCATACCATAGCACACACACCAACATTTCTAGAGGGCTCACCTTAATGGTAACTAAAAACACTCCATTTGAATTTATATCCATGGAGTCGGATCACCAGGGCAGGTTTTTATTCTTACATGCTACTATAGAGGGATTGCCTGTGTTCATGATAGCATGTTACATCCCCCCCCCCCCCCCCCCCCCTATTACAGCTCGGAAGTAGTTAGGGCAGGCCTATCTTTTTTATGGCCCAGTATCCGACGGTCCCAGCTGTGTGGATGGGGGATTTCAATATGACAATGATCCCCCTACTTAGATTGCCCTGCACAGTCCGGGAATGTGGCTAATGCAAATCGACAGACTAGACTAAGTCGAATTATGAGAGCGAGAGAGAGTGGTGTGTGTGTTTTTTTTTTTTTTTTTTTTTTTTTTTTTTTTTTTTTTTTTTTTTGGTTGTCGGCTTTGACAGACCACAGCTCTATAGCAAGAGAACTGAAGTTTTTCTTCCCAGCAGATCAAAGTCTCCTATCATTTAACATGCAATGGGACGATTTTAAAATGCATGCAAGACGAGTATTGGATAATAGGATTACAAGACTTAAAATGATGTGCGTTTGACGGAAGACACACTGTGGGACTTGGAAGGAGGCGTATAACACTCATCCTTCTCCTGACAATCTTAACAAAGTTAAAATGCAAGAACGGGTGGTGTCACAATTACAGATGGAAAAAGCCAAGCAGCGCTTGTTTTTCTGTAAGACAAGAATATACGAACATGGAGAAAGGGCAGGGAAAATGCTGGCATATTTAGCTCACGTAGAGGATAAAGCGCCAATAGTAGTATCATTGCATGAAACAGATGGCACGATTGTCGCAGACCCCGCACTAGTGGCCGCAAAGTTTTTATGATTCTATGGGGAACTCTATGGTTCAAAATGTAACTACACACCCCAAGAGATTCGATCATACCTGCACACGATACAATTTCCACGTCTAAATTTAGAACAATTCCAGGCATTAGAGGCACCCATTACTGCCCAGGATATAGATATAGCAATCTCCCAGTTGGCAAAATCTAAAGCCCTGGGATTAGATGGTTTACCTCTAGAGTTTTATACCACATACTCAAACACTTACTCCAAAGTTAAAGACTCTTTTCCGCTCAATTTTTGAAACGGGAGTGCTTCCCCCATCAATGCAGGAGGCCCAAATTATAGTCCTCCCCAAGCCTGGTAAAGACCCTCATTACCCTGAGTCATACTGCCCCATTTCCCTATTGCCAGTAGATATTAAAATATTAGCTAAGATCTTATCCTCTAGACTAAATTCAGTTATCCTATCTTTGATCCACCCGGATTAAACTGGGTTCATGCCGGGGAAGAACACGGCAATGAACATCCTGAGGCTGTTCATGAACCTACAGGCCCAGCATGATAATGCAGGAACTAGAGTGGTGGTGGCACTTGACACAGCTAAGGCGTTCGATTCTGTCGAATGGGCCTACCTGTGGGAATGCCTGGGTTGTTATGGGTTTGGCCCCAACTTTATAAAATGGGTACAGCTTTTGTACCAGACACCAAAGGCGAGGGTGTATGTGAATGGGTGGTTATCCCATCAAATTTCCCTGGAGAGGGGCACGAGGCAGGGCTGCCCTCTGTCACCTTTGCTGTATGCCCTTGCAGCTGAACCCCTGGCAATGGTGATTAGAGCGAGCCCAGAGGTAGTGGGCCTTAGACGCGGAGACTCTTGGGAAAAGATAGGTCTCTATGCAGACTACACAATCCTATACCTGACGGATCAGGGTCCCTCATTTACAAGCAGCATTGAAAATTACAGAAACCATGGGGAAATACTCTGGCCTAAGAATTAATTGGGAGAAATCACAAATTCTCCCCATAGATCAATTTCCCCCTACAGCAGTTGTGCCGGAGCTTCCTTTACAGAGTAGCAGAAATTAAATATCTGGGTATTAAAGTTACCAGAGATCTCAGAGAATATACTGTATAGCCCTAAATATAGAACCTTTTATTCTTGGTGCTTAAATCCAAAACACAAGTCTGGTCAAGATTACTGTCACGGACCTGGCCGGAGCAGAGGCTGTTGGAGAGGACTGTGTGCGGGCCTGTTGCCCACCGATTATGGGCCCTAGCATTTGAGGTGAATGAGAAATCCAGTCTGAACTGTATTAATCGGACTCAGTCATGTATATATTGTATGGGGACTCCTTGCTGTGGATCTGTGTCCCTGAAGAGGGAGGGGGGGTTCCTCCAGCAGCCCCCTGCTGATAAGACTGATTCATTCTGTTGGGACACATCATGTGAGGAGATGCTGGTGTCAACTTGTGCTTATGTTAATTAAATGAGCTAATGACATTGTCCTCCATACAATGTAGGAGACGGGACGACTCCTATTGGAGCTCATGTTAATTAGGTTAGCTTTGAGTCATCCTGGTGTATAAATGTGTGTGAGATCTCAAATAAAAGGTAGTTCTGATGTACTCCAAGACTGGTGTTGTCTAGTTCTTGGGGTTCCTATAGCCAGATCCATTGGACTCGTGTTCCAGAACTTAGGAAGCGGTATATGACGGAAGCACTCAAGCGGAGTGTGGGACGTTCCGTGACAATTACCTTTGGGGGTAATGGGCAGAATCAACTTAATAAAAATGATTCTGCTGCCCAAAATTGTATATATGGTATGGCATGTTCCCTTACATATCCCACTTAAAATATTTAAACAAATGGAAGCCATCTTGAACTCCTTTTGTATGGGGTCAAGGGAGAGATAAGATAGCATGGCATATTCTTAAAAATCCCACTCTTGAGAGAGGATGTTCTCTCCCGGATATCCAAGATTATTATGTGGCCTCACAACTGTCGCACATATACTACTTTAATACTACTGAAGCTCAGAGATATAGATCTTTAGTGTGTGATGAGCCGGGGAATTTATTGCTTACCCCTATTCAGGCAATCTTTAGAGAAAATATCAACATAATGCTGCACGTTTCAATACGGGCGTGTTGAAACATCATCAAAAAATTTGGGAAATAGCAACTAAGAAACAAAATCAGTCCAACATACATTCGCACACCCCGTTATGGCTAAATGACCACTTACCTGCGCTGAAAACGGTACCTGATCCCCAGATTTGGGCAGCATATGGTGTCCTTTTATCTGCAGATGGGCCTTTAAGCTTCCAGTCATTCAAGGAAAGCTTTTCGCTTCCAAACCAGCTACTGTTTAGGTATTTACAGCTCAGACATGCGCTTAGAGCGCAAATGGCTTTCATTGACATTACTCTTGACACCCCGCCGGTTGTTGGTATTCTACTTGGAGCAGACTCAACTAAGCTTATATCAAATCTGTATTATGCCCTTAGATTACATAGATCTCATAAAATATCCCAAATAGCAAAAGAAAAATGGGAACAAGACGTAGGCCCAATTGATAATGCAGACTGGGTAGAAATCTTGGAGGGAGTTAGGGTGGCTTCCCCTAAATTATCGCATAGATTAACACAACTAAATATTGTGCATCGCACATATATTACACCAATAAAATTGGCTAAGTTTCGACAAAATAGAAGTCCTATGTGCACTATGTGTCTACTGGCTCCGGGTTCTTTTTACCATTTAATGTGGAGCTGCCCGAAAATACAAACCTACTGGTTACAGGTAATACAGTTTCTACATGACATTATGGGCTCACCTGTGGGTCTTGATCCAAAATGATGTCTCCTAGGTTTACTACCTGATGCTGATGTAAATAAATACCTAGCTATATTTATATCTGAAACATTATTCCTAGCAAGGAAAGTAATAGCTAGAGTCTGGATGCAAGCAATGCCCCCAACAATACAAAATTGGAAAAAAGATATAAATGATACCCTTCCCTATAGAAAAAGAATGTATACTCACAGAGGTCGCCCGCAAAAGTTCTCCAATATATGGGATCATTGGCTGGAGGATGGTGAAACTTGTACTATATGAGTTGCACTTGGAAATTGTGACCAATTTGTGAATTACTCTGCCTCAACATAAGTATTAGATACACATCTGTACACAGATATGAAGTCTGCTATGACTGTCAACATTTGTATATCTCATGATAGAATGTATATGTATGCCTCAACTTGACCCAATTGCACTGTTTATGTATAACTGGTATAAACCTCAATAAACTGATTTTCTGGTTAAAAAAAAAAAGATGGTGCAGCCATAAGACCGTACAGTAGAAGAAAATATTACAACACACACATGCAAAAAAGACATTTACCTCCAGCAAGGCTAGTTTTAAACGCCTAATAATGTTTTTTTGAAAATGTTTATTTTTTTTTATTTCTTCAGTGTTGTCACATGAAAAAATATAATAAAATATGTGAGGGGTGTACTCACTTTTGTGAGATACTGTACATGTATAATGTTCCACAAACGTCATCCTCCTGCTTTGGGGATAGAATGTGTTACCAAGAAGTTAGAGTGAAAAAAAATACAATAAAACCAGAAATCGTGAGTGGAGTAATTATTATGATTCTCTTCCTTTTTTTTTTTTTTTTTTTTAAATGATTATTATTTTTGCTTTTTCGACATAAAGGTGGCTTTTAACATCAGCTATGATAGAGGACAGATGCAAGTGAATGGATTTAATGGATTTCCCTTAAGTAAAGGTGTTTCAAGAATATCCTGCAAAATGGAAAAAAGTAAGAAACTTGTTATTTAATCCTGGCATGGGGGGATTGTGTGTGCATGTTGTGTGCATCGTTTTAACATGGGGAAAAAAAGAGTAAAACATTTATGTATTTACCAATAGAGTGAAGAAAGGTTAGAAATGTTTGGCTTTTATTGCTGTCTGAGGCCTATCAGCAGACATTTCTACTCTCTTCCAGTTTTGATGGCTGGGTTTTCACCAGGTCAAAGAAAAAAATGGGAAACGCTGTGATAGGGTAAAAATAGCGGTAAAATCGTAACCTTACTCATACAGTACAGGACACAGGTAAAGTATTCATAGACCCTGGGTTATAGACTTGTACCTTCAGGTGATTAGACGCTGGCAAAGCTTTGGAGGACATGTCTCCTTGCCTTCTCGCCTATAACCCTACCCCACTCCATGAGTACTTTGCTGAGAAATCACTCTTAGCTTAATCATTATCTTAATCATTATCTTCCCTGCTTTCTAATGCCACAGATAGTAGCCGTGCACCAGGATGGGTGCAACCTTAATAAAACCTTGGGGCACTGGATCCTGCATGAACTCTCACCTTGCCACTTAGCACAACTCTAAGGGGGTTGATATACTAAAACTGGAGAGGGGAAAATCTGGTGAAACACTGCATAGAAACCAATTGGCCTCCAGGTTTTTTTTTTTTTCAGTGCTTAATTGAGCAAGCTGAAGTTAGAAGCTGACTGGCTTCTGGATTTTCCATGAGAGTTTCCAACAAAATATCTTGTCAACCTGGAACAAACATGCTCCTTCTCTTGACCTACCTATGCTCCTTTTCCCAATTTAATCAAGAAATTCCCTAAAATCTATGGACCTTCAGCCCAGCCTTAACAGTAGGGCAGACTTTCCCACCTTACAACTGGAAATTGATAACAGATGACAGTCTTTCAGGCTTGGGAGGAGTGTTCCAATCCCTCACAGTCCAGGTAACCTAGTTATCTGTGAAGGCCAAGCTCCCCCTCAACATCCTGAAACTGGCTCTGCAATGCTGGACTCCCCTAATGCAAGTACAACCAGCCAGGGTGCAGTCAGACAATGCCATGGCTGTGTCCTACGTCAACTATCAAGGGGGCACCAGGGATAATGCAGCCTTTAAGAAAGTAAGCTATATAAACTAATAGACAGAATCTCACTGTTCAGGGATCCCTGCAGGCCACATCCCAGGAGTGGACAACTGTAAAGTGGACTACCTCAGCTGTCACAGCCTGGATCAAGGGGAATGGGCCCATCACCCAGACATCTTCAATCTATTATGTCAAAAATGGGGGAACTGTTGATGTAGACATACTAGCCCCCTGATTCAACAACAATACCTCTCGTTGTGGCCAGGACCAAGTATCATCCTGGTATACAGACAACTTCTGGCCTCTCCCTAACAGGCTATATCTGCTGTCTAAGGACCCTCTATTCCAGCCTGCTTCTGTTTCTAGCCACAACAGCATGGCTGTTGAAGCCCAGGTCCTAAGAGATAAAGGGGGCCTTCTGAGTCTGTTAATCCTACTTTGCTGAAAGCAAGAAAAGCCACTTCCAGAAACCTCCTATTATCTACCTGGAAATCCCCTCCCTCTTTTTTGTTTATTGTTTATTCTTTATTTTAAACTTTTTAGCAAAATGCGGATACCATTAAAAAACAAATCAACATGTCTTCAGGGAAAACCCTCTGTACAAATAGTACTAAAAGAAAAAGAAAAGCTGTGGCTTCACAGGAACATAGCTGTAGAATTCAGGGAAATGTATCGGAATATATCAATCAACTGCAAGGGGGTTCCCAAAAACAGAAAAAGTAGGGGCCCCTTTTCCACCTTCACCTTTTATATGCTATAATTCTGGGCCTCCAGAGTACGGGGGAAAAAAATGGGGAGGGGGGAAGCAGTAGAGTGAGAAAAGTTCAAGCAGGAACGCTCAACCCTAGAAGTCCCAAACAATGGCCCTTGAGGCAGAAGCAGCCTCCCAGGAGGCAAGGATACCTTCCACTCTTCCACTATCTTTCCTCAATTTTTTGTGTAACCAAACACATATCGGGGGAGCAATAGGTTGCTTCCAGAAAAGCGGGGATGCAGGTCTTGACGGGATTAAGTAACTGAATCGTAAGTGAGCTTTCCTTTAAATTTTCCTTTTTTTTTTTTTTTTAAATATTTTGAAAAAGTAGAGTACAAACATACATACGGAAGTGAGTCCAGAGCACCGGCGGGACATAGTAAAAAAAATATGGCTTGGTAAACGTAACAGAACAGGGAAGGACTGAAACATATCCAAATACCACATTATCATCCATACAACAAGCAATAGCACCATCTGTACCATGTTATCCTGTACTCTATGCTCTCACGGGATATACATTGTGAGAGAAAAACGATGCATACAAAGAGGGAGATAAGTAAAAGGGGAAAAAAAAAAGAGAGGGAAAAAGAGGAAACGTGAAGGAAAAACAATAAGGCACATTAAGAAAAAAAAAAAAAAGGCTAGACTGCCGATGTCTAAATGTCAGTCTGGAAATAGGTGGTCCATGGGCTTCAAGCCCATTCAAATCGTTGTGAAGTGCCATTAAATTTGCTGGCGAGGTGCTCGTTGAGCATAATCAGAGACACTTTGCGCAGGAACATAGAAATTGAAAGGAAGGGTAGTTTCCAAGAGAAAGCTATAGTGTGCTTAGCAGTCAATAACTTAAAGAAGATCATTCTTTGTGTTGAACAGGGGAGCTTCTCTAATGGTTCATTTAGTAAGGCAACACGGGGAAGTTGAGGTACCGGGGCCCCCAAGAACGCTCCAAATTAAGGTAAAGACGTTGTTCCAGAAGCCCCGCAGTTTAGGACATTCTCACTAAGTATGATACATGGTGCAATTAGAGTGACAGCCTTAAAAGCACAATGGCGAGGAATTCTTAAAGAGCCTTAAGAGACAAGAAGGGGCCATATACATCTAGTTATAACTTTCACATTCACTTCCACCAAGGAAGTGTTTGAAACACTCTCTTGTATGCTGAGTGGAAATAGGTGTGCCAATGGTCCGAATCCTTCTCCCAAGCCAAGTCCCAGGTCCACATGTAAGACAGTTTGTCAGCGGTGTCCAGCAATAGCCTGTAAATGACCGAAATCCCACCTCTCTGACCCACATTGTGGGTGCTTCATTTTTCCAAAGAAGTTACCCTGGGATCCACAAGAACCCCTGGTCCCAAATAGGAAATGGGAAATTTTGGAAGAATTCGAAGATCTTCAAGGTAGGCATTTTCAGTTTGGATCGACCAATGTAGCAAGGTAAAGGGTTCCCTAGGGGTCAAGAAGTTACCGATCCTATAGATACCTTTTTATTGAGCCACCATCGGAAGGCCTCCGAATCCAAGCCCAGAGAAAAAGCAGGGTTATTAAAAAGGTGGGACAATGGGAAGAAGGGCGAGTTATAAGGTTATGATTTCTCCGCACCCTGTCCCACATAGCCCAGCAATGAGACAGCATAGGAGCCAAAACGGGAGACTGGCACTTCATGGGTTGCCATTTAATAAAGAACTGAGGACACTGTCACTCTCTCCATAGCTATCCATTTAGGATTTTCATTGCGAGAGTCATCCACCGAAAATGTGGCCAGTTGGGCTGCCTAATAGCACTTTGCTAAATGCGGGAGACCAAGTCCACCCTCCGTCGTGTGAGCGAAAGCAACCTGTTTCGGATGGCGGACGAGACCAAGCACAGTACTCTGCATATGGAGAGCAGTGGTGTCCGCTGGGCCTCCTGGGCACAAGGAGAGCCCTGGTGGCTGAAGGCTGTAGTGGGTCGGTATCTGCAGGTGCGGCAACGAGCTTCTCAGCTATGCATCCATCTTGTTGGAGCCCAAGCATGCCTGACCTTGTATAACGTTTGGATGACATAGGAGTTAAGTGAAGCAGATAGACTGCCAGATCATCCCCCAATTGAACATTAGTGAGTTTGAATATGAGGTCACAAACCTTTTCCCAGAAGGGCTTCAGAGCCATACAACTGTAGAACATATGGAGGTATATGCCCTCATGCTGGGAACAGTGCCAGCACAAAAGGACCCTGTACCAGCGCTTCTTGGATAGAGCTGGAAAGAGATGTGGTGTCCCCAAAATGCATAAAGCATGTCTTATGCTTTTTGGGAAAACTGATGGCCAAGTCATACTCCCATTTCGCAATGTTGGATGGGTCTACATGGCCCGGCGGGCGAGAAGGTAGCTCATCGGGTAAGAATAGGTCATGTTGAATTGGGGAGGATGAAGTGCATAAATTTTCAAACTCGAGGTAAACTCGTTCCAAAATGGAAAAGGCAGGTCCGTCATTAGTTAATTCTGACAAAGATTTACAGCCTGTAGGAGTAAGAAATACCGCAAGGCAAAACTGATTGAACCCATCAGAAATATTGTTAGATGACCTCTCCTGCAAAGTGCCCTTTTTTTGGTGCTGTCAGACATGTCTCTCTAAGCTGTCAGCTCTCACTTGTAAGGAGTTGTTCCTTATCCTTCACAATGACAAGGTAGTCTTGAGCCCAAGACCTTACTTTTTCCTTCTAAGATGATATCCATCTTCCACCTCAATGAGCACATGATCCTACTATCCTTATGCCTTGCTCCAAAGTATCGGAAGGAAATCTCTTGATGACCTGGATGTAGTTGGAGCCATTAGAGTCTACCTTAAAGCAACACTTTTGATCAGGAAGGCCGATTCCCTATTTGTTTTGTTCTCAGGACCTCGAAAGGGACCCCCTGCTTCTAAATCCACCATTGCTCGATAGACAAGTAATCTCATCACTAAATATTGCACTCCTAAGGACAAATCTCCTGTGCCTTTTACGTGACCACTCCACCTGATTAATGAATGTACCCAGGGCTTTCTGGCACTAGGCCTCTGTAGCCAAGGCCGCCACCTTGTCCTCTGTTCATACTTTTACAAAGTTCTACCAGGTTGACTGCAGCGGTACTCTAAAGTTGGGTCTTTTGACCCTTGTTGCACCTTTTGGCACAGTTGTATGCCTTTGTTGTTGCCCATTGTTATCAGTGATTTGCATGTGGATGTCCCAAAGCCTGTGTCCTGTGCGGTATGAGTAGGATAAGTGGAATGTGAACTTTCCTGTAAATTCCATATTTGGAGTACAGTACAGGACACCCTCCCTTCAATTCCTTGGTTACTTTCATTGCTTGCTACAAAACTGAGGACTCACGCAGTGGGGTAGGGTTAAAGAAACAGATGCCCAGGGTGCATATCTATGAAAGCTTTTCCAGTGTTTAAGAACTTGATGGCACGAGCCTATAACCCTGTTGCTATGAATAATTTGCACGTGTCCTGTACTTTACACCAATATTTGAAATTTGAAGGTAAATTAACCACTTCCTCAGCCACGCTATAGCCAAAAGACGGCTATAGCGCGATCGTCCAGTTCTGGGAGAGCATCCTTGGCTGTCCTCCCAGAACCACGCCACCTGGAGCACGCTCGGTGATCGCTGTGTCCTTTGGACACAGGTGATCATAAATTGCAGTAAAGGGCCAATCACAGCGGCTCTTTACCATTTGATCAGCTGTGTCCAGCCACAGCTGATCACATGTAAACAAACTTGCTGGTTATCCGGCATACCTTTTGCTCATGTGCTGTCACAGAACAAGGTAAGGAGAACTGGCAATTCTGACATCAGTGAAGGAGAAAAACTACCTATTTGCAAAATGTTTTAACCGAAACAAAGATGGCTTTCTTCCTTTTTATTTTTTTTTTTTTTGTTTGAGCAAAAAATTTAAAAAAACGTGGTAATTAAATACCACCAAAAGAAAGCTCTACCTGCTTAAAAAAATTGATAAACATTTTCATATGGGTACAGTGTTGCATGAGTGCACAAATTTCATTCAAAGTGTGACAGCACCGAAAGCTGGAAATTGGCCTGGGCAGTAAGGGGGCGAAAGTGCCCAGTTTTTGAGTGGTTAAAATTCCTTTTTTCCCACCCCTTTTGTTAGAAGCAGGATCTGGTCCATTTCCTCAGGAATAGAGCTTGCAACATTCTGTTTCTTTCCCCCAGTGAGTAGAAAGTTTTAGAAGAAAAATGTCAGTGTACATATTGGTAACAGCCCTGTTTAAGTCCGTTTGGATGTGTTAGAGAAAGACCGAGTGTATTTAAAAGGGGAAAAAAACTTATGGAGATTTTTCTGAAGGAATTTCTCGGTTTACTTGAACACAAAGATACCTGTATCATTTTTTAAATCTGCATAGAGATTGAGCTGAATTTGCATGCCTTTTGTGTATCAAGTTCTACACATAAAAATGTCGAGGGCAGTTCTTATCTAAAGGTTGAGCCACTATTTTTCTACCCATTAAGAATATTGAGTTTTTATACTTGCCTGTATACCCTTCAGACTTTAATAAAAACTTACACTGTTAAAAAAAAAAAAAAAATTGTTTGGGACTGTGCTATGGTAAAGTATCTACAGTAAAACCTTGGATTGCGAGCATAATTAATTCCAGAAACATGCTTGTAATCCAAAGCACTTGTATATCAAAGCAAATTTTCCCATAAGAAATTATGTAAATTCAGCTGATTTGTTCCACAACCATTTTTTCATAGGTCCTTCAGTTTATAGTCCATATAAAAAGATTATAGCAATGTGATAGGTTGTGTAACCATAAAATGTCCATTTACAAATGGCAGCCTCCACAAGGGGATTGGAAGCAAAATCCAACAGGAGCTATAGTGTATAAAAGAGAAGAGAGGTGCCTCTAAGTGTAGCAATATGGTTACATTTATTGAGGTACAACATTTAGCAACTCACATGATTTGAAGATTAAAACTGCCACATCTAAGTATGCAGGCATATGGGGTAAAGCTGTCCATGTAGACAGTCTCTCACTGCTGTCAATCTTCGCTCGTGACCGGGAAGACTACCCTGTAGTAGAGCGATCTGTAAGCAAGGATTGAAGCGCTTGTGGAGTGCAGCCTGGAAGCAATGACATCGATGGCGGTGAGGAGGATGATCTATGTGGACAGCTTTACCCCGGATGCCTGCATACTTAGATGTGCCTGTTTTAATCATCAACCATGTGAGTTGCTAAATGTTGTACCTTCATTAAATGTAACCATATTGCTACACCTAGAGGCACCTCTGTTCTGGTTTATACCCAGTTATTTATACTCTACTCTTCTATCAAGACAGCGCTTGTATAAGTCAAAATTTATTTAAAAATTTTGCTTGTCTTGCAAAACACTCTCAAACCAAGGTTTAACTGTATATCCTTTTGATATATCCATTTTCATACTGTCCTCTGCACACCAGTTAAAACATAAAATCGGACTAATGCATGTAGTGTCTAGTTGCTAAAAGAGGAAATGGCTTATACAGTCTGTATAAACTCTCTGTATATTTACATGCATGTTACGTACATGCATGTTTTGCTATTAGAATTATCACTGTCTACTTTTCTTTTATTACAATGCCACTAGCTAAATTGCTGTTTACTAGGCCTAAAGAACATTGTGGTGGTGTTTTTTGTTTGTTTTTTGTCCCCTTTTTCTTATCTTTTTGCGGCATGTATATCCTATTGCAGATTTTTCCTCAATCTCTGCTTGTTTTAATCCCCTATGAGCTGAACAGGAAGTGAGGGTAATTTTTTTTTTTTTTTTTTTTTTTTTTTTTTTTTTTAATGGAATCCTGGATAGCAGAAAAACCCAACAACTTTAAAAAAAAAATGACTAAACACTGGTTCTAAAGTGCTGCTCTCTCTTCTTGAATTCACGGGATACACTGAGAGCAGTGGGAGCCATTGCTTCTGCCAGTCGAATCCTGTGAGGTGGGAGCATGGGGGGGGAGGGGGTGGTATGTGTGGCCAAGGCCGAGCCATGCTGTGTGTGGATGCACACAGTCTGGCTGAGGAGCACGCCTGCACGTGGTGCCATCTCAGTATACGGCTTGCTAAGGGGCACTCGTAAGGAGGAGCTGAGAGTGCCAGTGGGGTACTCCAGAACAGGAGATAAACCTCCACTATCTGCAATACCATTGAACAAAGCAGGTAAGTATAACTGTTTGTTTATAAATGTTAGCGTTACAATAACTTTTAAGTCTGATGGTTGATGGGTGGATGACATCTCTTTACAGTGGATTGGCCTCAGAACTGCATTGACATGTTTTACACTTTAATAAAAACCTTGATTTAAAAAAAGTGGTTATAAAGACAGAAGGCTTTTCTCTTTCGTTCATTGACGGACACAGCTCCATTAATCTTGACCGTAGGGTTATTACGCCACGTTCAGGAGAGGACTAGGCAGAACATGTATTACATGTGAAAAGCAACAGAACTGTACAGCTCCGCCCAGGGGGTGGTCCCTCTGGCAATAACCCCTCAGCCTGCTTCCTGCAGCTCAGTTTTTTTTTTGCCTAGTGAAGGAGAAGGACCTAGGCTCCCTGTCAGGACCATCGGTCCTGGGGATTTTTTTCTTAATTTTTTTGCCTTTTGCGCAAGATTTTAAGATCCTGTGATCTTCTATCAACAGCCGGCTGGGTGACGGGCTGGATATTATAGATCCTTGTAGTCTCCCCAGCCTGGCCATCGAGCGTGTGCAGGCCCTAGCTATGCGCTGGGTCGGCCACGACATGCCCCTCAGGCTCCAGGGGCACAATGCTCCGGGGCACACATATGACCAGACTACGGATGTCTTTGTCACAGTGTGCCGTGGCCCCGCAGCCACCCCAAACTGCTCGGTGTGGGTCTGTGATTGGAAGCCTCCAGCTCGTCCGGATGATAAGTACAACTCTTCCTGTCTCGGCAGGACAGAGCAGCTGGGCATTCCCTGGGAGGTCGATTAGGGGGTCTCTCTTCTCCCTTTCTTCTCTCCCTGTCCCTGCCCCCCCCCGTGGGGGATGCTGCATGACTGGGCTGTAGTGCGCTGTGTGTACCTGAGCCAGGGGTCCCACAGGGGGCTCTGATTCTTGATTGGGGGCTGCGCTGACTGTCTGTGTCCCTGTGCTGTCATCTGTCTCTCTGGATGTCTGTGGGCTCTGCATGTGCTGCCGCCATAGCACTGAGCGCCGCCATTATCTGTGCATTTTCTGTGTACAGCAGTGATCGTCTGCCATTTGTGAGATCTGTGAGAAGCTTGGCGGCGGCCTTTTTCTCGGAGTTCGGTGGCCCTTTCCCTGTGTTTTTTTTTTTTTTTTTTTTTTTTCTTCCTGTACAGGGCGCCCGGCGGCCATTTTCTTGTAGCCTCGGCGCGGTTTTTCCCCACAGCGCTGGTTCCTGTGCCTCAGAACAGCGTGGTTTTTGTTCCTGGACACTTGTGAGCTGATACAGCCATCAGCAGCAGCAGCATGGAGCAGCACTCGGTCAGGGTGGTGAGTCCTGCAGTGGGGGTCCCTCAGTCTGTAGCAGCTAGGAGGGTGGAAGGAGCACCTTGTCCTAAGTCCCCAAGGGTGGCAGACAGGGTGGGTCAGCATGACGTCAGAAGCGGGCGTTTCTTCCCCAGACCTCCCTGCAATTGCAACTGGCTCGCCTGCAAGTAGTGCAGTGCCTTTGAAAGCTTTGTCGAGGTCCTTGAAACGTTTGTTGCCAGGGTGGAGGCGGCGTGTGGGCACAAGGGGGGGTAAGAAACCGCCCCTGCCCCCCCCCCCCCGTCCTCCGGGGAGAGCTCTGATTTAAACTCGGGCCCCGCAGTGACTGGCGGCCCCTGTTCTGATGTGTCAGAGGATGCTGACCAGGACTGATCGGACAGTGAGGATGATTCTGGGTCCGCGCAGGAAAAAGCGCTATCTGGAGCACTTATCACCACTGTGCGTGATACCCTGAAAATACAGGATGCGGCAGGATCCTCTGCCGAGGTGGCAGTCCCTTTTGGGTCCCGTAAGCCAGCCCGTATCTGACCTTACTTTGATAAGTTCATATACAAGGAATGGGGAAGCCCGCAACGGACGTGCATTACCCCTTTTGAGGAGAGCGTTCTTAAAGAATAGTCGGCTCGCCCGGTCGTGGACCCCCCAGTATCCAGGTTAAACAAAGTAACCACGATCCCGGTAGTAGGGACTCCTGCATTTTAAGGACCCTACCGACAGGAGGGCTGAGGCAGTGGCAAGAGTGCTACCGCATTAAGGTTGGTCCCCGCCCAACACACGGGTGGGGGGGTCGCCTTCGGGAGTTTGCAGTTCGGTGGACCTCTCGGCTGTCTGACCGATGGGTCTGCGAACTGATTTAATCGGGCTACAAGATTGAGTTCCTCTCTTGGCCACCAAACAGATTTTTTCCCTCCAGCATACCCTTACTCCTGGCTCGCCGGGAGGCCCTGTTTGGGGCAGTAAGGGACCTGCTCAGCCGCGGGGTGATAGTTCATGTTCCAGAAACAGAAAGGTTTCAGGGGTTCTATTCCAATCTGTTTGTAGTCCCCAAAAGAAAGGGGTACGTCCAATCCTGGACCTGAAAGCCATCAATTGCTTTGTGAAAGTACAGAGGTTCAGAATCGAATCAGTTCGCTCTGTAGTCGCTGCACTCCATCAGGGGGACTGCCTGGCGTCTCTGGATATCCAGGATGCGTACCTGCACATACCCATATGCCTCAGGCATCAGAGGTTTCTGCAATTTGCAGTAGGGGAAGTCCACTACCAGTTTGTGGCTCTCCCCTTTGGTCTGGCTTCAGCATCCCGAGTCTTTACCAAGGTATTGGCTCCAATTTTGGCGTTGTTGCGACATGGGATCGCAATTGTGGGTTACCCAGACGATCTCCTTCTGAGAGCAGCTTCCGCCTCAGAATTAAGGGAGGATGTGGCGATCACCATGCACACTCTACAAGAGTTTGGGTGGGTGTTCAACCTCAGGAAGTCGGTACTAGTGCTGACTCAACGTCTGGAGTACCTAGACTTATTGCTGGACTCCGTAGAAGCGAGAGTGTTTTTCCCTTCGGACAAACTGCAGACTCTCAGGAAGCTGTCGGAACCACAGGTGGTCGTCTCTGCATTTCTGCATGCGAGTTCTGGGCCTTATGGTTGCCTCCTTTTTGAGGCGGTTCCATATGCCTAGTTTCACACCAGAGTCTTGCAGAAGGAGATATTGTCCAAATCTCTGTTATCCCTGGACCGGCAGATTCGGGTGAGCCAGTTAGTCAGGGACTCTCTCTTCTCTGGTGGCTGAGATCTCCGGCCCTTCGGTCCGGGAAATCATTCCTACCTCTTCATTGGATGGTGATCACAACGGACACCAGCCTGACCGGCTGGGGTGGAGTATTGGGAGTACAATCGACCCAGGGCCTCTGGTCGAGGGAGGAATCCCAGTTACCAATCAATGTGCTCGAGCTTCGAGCAATCGGTCTATGCCTCTCCACATGGTCGATGAGACTACAAGGACGTCCGATCAGAATTCAGTCAGACAACTCCACGGCGGTGGCATATGTCAACCATCAAGGAGGAATAAGAAGCTCAGCTGCAGCACGGGAGGTCGCTCACATCCTTCGGTGGGCAAAGCGACACGTACCGGCCCTGTCGGCCATATACATCCCGGGAGTAGAAAACTGTCAGGTGGACTATCTAAGTCGTCAGATGCTGGACCCAGGAGAATGGGCTCTGCATCCGAAGGTGTTCAGGCTTCTTTGCCTGCGGTGGGGCACACCAGATGTGGACCTTCTGGCCTCTCGGCTCAATCGAAAGGTGAGGAGGTTCATGTCCAGGGCAAGAGATCCCTGGGCGGACGCGTTAGACGCGTTGGTGGCTCCATGGGAGCAGTACCAGCTGATTTACGCCTTCCCTCCGCTCAAACTGTTACCCCGTCTGCTCCACAGAGTGGAGGCCGAGGGGATTCCAGCAATACTGATTGCCCCAGGCGTCCTTGGTACGCCGACCTGGTACGCCTGGTGGCGGATGCTCCTTGGTGGTTGCCGATGCCGGAGGACCTCCTATCGCAAGGTTCGATACTCCATCTTGCTTTACCGTCGCTGGTGTTAACGGCATGGCTGTTGAAAGCCAGGTGCTAAGGAACCGGACTCGGTAATTTCCACTATGCTGAGGGCATGAAAATCTTCTTCTCGGAAGATATACTATCGTACGTGGAAGGCTTATATCTCCATGTGTGAGGAGATGGGGTGGCGCCCACGTACCTATTCTGTGGCCAGGATCCTGCTGTTCTTACAGCGAGGAGTGGACCAAAAGTTAGCCTTGAGCAACGTCAAGGGACAGATATCAGCCTTGGCTGTTTTTTTTTTCAAACGACCCTTGGCGTCTCACTCATTGGTGAGCACTTTTGTGCAAGGGGTTCGGCATGTAGTCCCTCCGGTACGTCCACCCCTACCTCCGTGGGATCTGTAACCTGGTGCTCAGTGCTTCAGAAACTGCTGTTTGAAAACATCAGGGAAATTCCTTTTGTCTCTCTCAGAAAGTGGTCTTTTTAGTGGCTATTACATCTGCCAGGAGGGTTTCTGAGCTGGCGGCCTTGTCTTGCAAGTCGCCCTATCTGGTTATCCACGGAGGTAAGGTGGTGTTGCGTCTGCAACCTTCCTTTCTACCGAAGGTGGTTTCGGCCTCCCACCTAAATGAAGACATTGTGTTACCATCTCTGTGTCCTAAGCCGACACATGCTAAGGAGGTGGCCCTCCATTCCCTGGACGTGGTCCGGGTTCTAAGGGTATATCTGTCTGCCACGGCTCCCTTCCGGAAGTCGGATTCTCTGTTCGTTTCAGTGGCGGGTGCGAAAAAAGGGCTGGCGTTCTCGTCAACCACCATTTCCAGGTGGATCAGACAGATCGTGGTCAAGGCTTACGCCTTAAATGGGCAGGTACCCCCCTTTCCTGTCACAGCCCATTCCACTAGGGCAATTGGGACCTCTTGGGCTTTCCGACATCAAGCGTCAGTCTCCCAAGTGTGTAAGGCGGCGACTTGGTCATCCGTTCACACTTTTACAAAGTTCTACAAAGTTGATGTAAACGCATCTTCGGATGCCTGCTTTGGCTGCAAAGTTTTGCAGGTGGCCATGTAATCATTGCAATTTACACCCTTTCCTTTTGTTAGAGAAAGTTACGCTTTGAATGTCAATGCATTCTGATGCAAATTTTGACCGCAAGTTCTGCTGCGGGTGGTTCTGGTGGTGACTCCTCCGTTGGGGAGCACCTCTGGTTGTGGGTGAAGTTATGTTTGCTGTTCCCACCCCTGGTTATGACAGTGCTTGGGGATGTCCCTACAGTCAAGATTATTGGAGCTGTGTCCGTCAATGAACGAAAGAGAAAATAGGATTTTTGTACTCACCTTAAAAACCTTTTTCTCTGAAGTTCATTGACGGACACAACACCCACCCTTCCTATTAGTTTACGTTATACTGCTTGGTGACGTACTGAGCTGCAAGAAGCAGGCTGAGGGGTTATTGCCAGAGGGACCGTCCCCTGGGCGGAGTTGTACAGTTCTGTTTTTTTACATGTAATATATGTTCTGCCTAGTCCTCTCCTGAAGGTGGCGTACTAACCCTACGGTCAAGATTAATGGAGCTGTGTCCTTCAATTAACTTCTGAGAAAAGGATTTTACAGTGAGTACAAAAATCCTATTTTTGCATTCGATGCATGTACTGAAATATGAAATGCAGACTGCATACACTGCATATAAAACTAACTTTGTTTTATTTATAGCAATCCAATAATTTTTGTTACAGTGGATTATGGATTGCCCTATGAGCCGTTGAACGTGGTACATGAGGCTTTGGTCAGCATGCGATTACTTGTTTTGCATTGGCCTATGAATTCCAGTATTGGAGAAACTAAGATAATTGTTCAGCAAGAAGTGGTTGAAATTGATGGAAATCAGGTTAGTAAAAAAAATGTTTTGTACTGTTGGTATGACATAATTGCCATATCTCCATTTTATGAATGTACAGTGCCTTGAAAAATTATTCATACCCCTTGAAATTTTCCACATCTCGTGTGGAAAGTGGAAACCAAAAACGTAAATGTATTTTATTGGGATTTTATGTAATAGACCAACACAAAGTGTAGTAATTGTGAAGTGGAAGGAAACTGATAAATGGTTTTCAATTTTTTTTTTTTTTTTTTTGTTTTTTACAAATATCTGAAAAGTGTGGCATGCATTTGTATTCACTTTATTCTGATACCCTGATAACTAAAATCTAGTGGAACCAATTGCCTTCAGAAGGCACCTAATTAGTGAATGGTCCACCTGTGTGTAATTTAATCAATATAACAGCTGTTCTGTGAAGCCCTCAGAGGTTTTTTAGAGAACCTTAGTGAATACTTTTTCAAGGCACTGTAAATTTAAAATGCCAAAGTGATACCTCTCTTATCCCTTTATCAGTATCCCCTTATACCTTATCACAGTACTAAATTAGAGTTCAACTTTAGATGTCTTTCTTTCATTCATAAAGGATACCCTCTTGTATTTTGTGTGAATTTAAAATCTGGTATACACGGAGTGTTTTTTTTTTTTTTTTTTTTTTTTTTTCCATTAAACCCAGTGGGTAGAACAAAAAAAACCTGTCAGCTTCAGTTGGAGCTGCTGTACTAACAATCTGATGTTCAGCGATCTTCCCGCTAAGAGACAAGTAAAAAAAGGCGCAATGCAGGTATACCTCAAATAACTGTTCCTGTATAGTCCAATAGCGGGATGGGTGTATATAGATATATACACAGGGGGAAGTCAATCAGGGCTGCCACCAAAAAAAGACCAGAAGCACGGTCCAATAGGCTGGAGAGGATAAACAAGGAAAAGGGGCGCCTCTGAGTATATATCAATAAACATTTATTCAAACAGACAATATCCACTCACATGGAAGACTGTAGTATAGTGTCCCGGTGCGTCTCTGAGTAGAGGCAAAGGCTGGAGGACCACAAGTCTCAGCAAGTCCGTGCAGTGCTGGTCCCACATCG
The DNA here is from genome assembly GCA_037952835.1 of Lithobates septentrionalis. Taxonomy (NCBI): domain Eukaryota; kingdom Metazoa; phylum Chordata; class Amphibia; order Anura; family Ranidae; genus Lithobates; species Lithobates septentrionalis. Next base: position 6,039,856 of record JBBDGP010001308.1, read on the forward strand.
GATCCTGGCAAGGATGGATGGTAGTAACTGGACACGGCAGGGGCTCCCTCAGTTCTCCAGATAGGACTTCCGGGTAGTGATGAATATAATGGCATAGACCAACGGTCTGCGGGTTCCAAGGAGAGATCTGTATGCCTTGTAGAACTGGGGTCCTTGGTTTCAAATCTCAGCCAGGATACTATCTAGATGGAGTTTGCATATTTGCATGGGTTCATTTTGGGTATCTCATTCTTCTCCCTATTTTTTAATCTGCTCCGGTCGCGTGATCCAGCAGCCCTGTGTCAGACAGCGGCTGCTGCAGGGAAGAGGAGGAAGTTCTGACAACGGATGGGTCATCACTACCATCCATCCTTGCCAGGATCCGATGTGGGACCAGCACTGCACGGACTTGCTGAGACTTGTGGTCCTCCAGCCTTTGCCTCTACTCAGAGACGCACCGGGACACTATACTACAGTCTTCCATGTGAGTGGATATTGTCTGTTTGAATAAATGTTTATTGATATATACTCAGAGGCGCCCCTTTTCCTTGTTTGATCTTCCCGCTAAGGTGTTGTTTTCAGATAGGGGGGCGCCCCCTTCCCCGCCGCCAGAACACTCTGGTCGGCTGCTGGTTTTCTAAGCATGCACGTCGGACAGAGACCAGCCAAACAGCCGGCCTCTGTCGGACCAGCTGGTATACACATGAGCCGAATGTCGGCTGATTTTTATTGAACCAGCCGATGTCTCCCGATGTTCGGCCTGTGTGTACAGGGCTTAAGGTTAGAAATCTATCACTGCATTTTCTGCGTGGACCTTTTTTTTTTTTTTTTTTTTTTTTTTTTATCTGTTTTTATATAAAGTAATCAAATCCTTTTTGACAGTCACTTAAGATACTCTTTTTCCAGCCTAAATTTCCTTTGCCCCTTAGTCATTTTATTTGCCCTTCTTGGCACTCTTTCCAGTCCCTTCTTTTTATGAACTGTTACCCAAACTTAAGGCCCGTACACACAATATGAAAATCATATGGAAAAATTCATACAAGCTGTCTGCAGATTTTTGGATCATTGGTACGGTGCTTTCGACAGCTGATTTTTTTTTTTTTTTTTTTTTTTTTTCCATCAGACAAAAGCTGTATGTGCAGACTATAAATTTTTTGTCGGATGTCAACTCAACGTCTGATTTTTCGTTTCATTAGTACGGTTTTCATACAAAAAAATTTGTAAGAGCAAGACTACGCATGCTCAGAAAACTAAATCCATACAAAACTATTCAACACATTGAGTCACTTCTGACGTTGTGTCCTGTCGTATGAAATTTTTTGTATTGTGAGTAAACTCTTCACTTTCAACATGAGACTAGCATGCCACAAAAAACGGACGTTCGGTCGTCCGAAAATCTAAGCGCGTGTACGAGGCTTTAGACTGGAAATGTGAGGTTGTACCAGTTCTTTGCTTTTGGGAATTTAGAAGCCACAAAATAAAACAAATGTCACTGTAAATATACAAACTTGGCCTACCTTTTTAAAAGTGGATGGTGTCCGTCAGTAGGACAGTGGAGGGTGTCAGTAATTTTTTATTTTTAATTTTTACAATAAAACAGAGCAGGAAGCGCACCTTCCTGCTCTTTTTCTTTCAACTAAGGAGTGGGGGGAGGAGTTTTCAGAGCACACCAGAATTTGATGTGTTCGATTTGGAAAACATGATACATCCAAGTAGAAGTCCTCCTATACCAGAACCGAGGGGATTTGTGAAGATCCATCTATACATGAGACACCTGAGCAATTTAGATTTACCTATGTGATGGTTTAATCATTCCTGCTTGTGTGACTCATTACCGTACGGTATTTGGGTTTGCAATTTCTGGCAAGCGCATTATCATCCACGGTGGAGGGATTGACATGATGGTGGTCATTTTTCATATAGGGAATGTCACTCCAAGCACTGTTGTGGATTTTGATTTTATATGGACACTTTCTTGATGGCCCTTTGTGGAATTTCATGGTTTTTATTTTTGCACTAACTATATATATATATATATATATATATATATATATATATATATATATATATATATATATATATATATATATATATATATATATATATATATATATATATATATATATGAAATTTTACTAAGCCAGCTGTCTGCAAAAACAGAAGACTTGCGGTGACAATTCTTGTGAATATGTACGGGAACATGTTAGAACATCCCACCGCAAGTCTGGGCCTAGTGCCAAACGGCACCTTATCGAAAGTATCTTAAAAGGTTATTTCTATATTACTCCCTTTTCTCGGAATTGAGCTAAGCTAAGAAAAATATATTTTGATAAGGAAGTTTTGGGTATTTTTGTTAGGTACTTTTTAAGCACGTCATATAGCAGAAATATCATTGTCTTTACACATTTGTCATGTACCATGTAACTTGTGATACTTGTACTCTTGTGATTGGATAAGCTAAGGGACCGCCCCTTGGTTTGCCCCTAATGATGTATAATGAATTGTTGCCATATATAACATGTGAGAAAAATACAATAGAATATATTCTCGATATCCAACGTGCTGTGTGGTGTCGTTTATATCACTTCCCTTCCAATCGATTGAAGAGGCCTTCTTGGTGTCTAAGTTCAGCTCGAGCAAGGAAAAGGTTTGGGGGCGCACTTGACCAGTTGACCCCTAACCTCTCAGGTGGTACCAGAAGTGGGGTACATACTCTGGAGTCCGGTGGTCAAGCCAAAGCCAAAAAGAATTTTGGCCAAAGTCCAAAGGTAAGGTCTCTTTAAATTTCTTTTGCAAGGTGGTTTTCTTGTGCTTGACCGGACTCCAGAGTGTGTAAGGTCGAATCTGGTAAGGTCAAGTAGCTCATCAAAATATAATAGGAAAATAATTGTATAAGTGTCCCCGCTAGGTTGGCTAGGACTGGTAGAATATTGTAAATATTTTACTAAGAAATAGGACTGGACATCAAGAACGTCTATGTTGCATTAAGTTATGTCTGATAAACCTAAGGTGGCCACCAAAAGTGAGAGGTTTCACGCAGGACGCTGCGATAATTGTAGTCTTGGATTGTTGTTTGTGTATGAAGGCTCTAAGGCAATCTTGAAAGCAACTTGCCCATGTGGTTACGTTTTTAGAATTGGAAAGGGACCTTATTTTGAAGAAGGAGATCCAAAGGTTTGGACTCTAAGGTTTAACATTCACAATCAGGTTCCTTTAAAACCAAATCTGACAGTAGCAGGCGTCAGAAGTCTTATTGAACGTCACTATAAACAATCTTATACTGTTTGTCCTAATTCATTGTTGGTCTGTGATCATAGAGATTTGTATAAATAATGGGAAACCAATTGGAAAAGGCAAGTTCTGGTGGTAAGTCAGAGCAACCCACCCCAATTGATTTCGTGTCTGGAAACTGTGGAAAATATTATACTGATCCATTTTGGGCTCAAATTTTAAAACGGGCACATAGTCTGCAAATTTCGGGATTAACTCCCTATGGCCCTTGTAGCCAGAATGATTGGGAAGAAGTTACTAAAATGTGTGGGCAACACAAACAGTATAATTATCCACCGTTTCCTTCTAACAATGATTATATGAAAGAGTGTTATAAAATATGGTCTAAAGCACTGAAGGACTATAAAAAAAAGAAATTCCCACAGACTATATACAAAAAACCCTTACATTTCCCTACTGCCCCCGATCTACTTGTAAACACTCCAAAGGCTTGTAATCCTTTTTATGATTCCTATTCCGCCCCACCTCCTCATGTGTTTCCCAAAATTGACCAACCTAAGGAGGAACCTGATAAATCTGAAACCCCCAGAGAAGCAATTGACCCAGAGAACGCTGAAACCCCCCTAGAAACAATTAAACTAGTGAATTATGAGACCCCCATAGAAACTAATTAAAACAGATAAACCGAAAAAGAAATTATATCCCTCCCTAGAACTAACACTGGGGGGATTATTGGCGATAGCTGAGGAAAAGGGTACTCATTGGTTAGAAGAAAAAGAAAATCAGAGGCTAGCAATTAAAGAATATGTTACAACCATGGATAAGCTATCCACAACAGTAGACAAACACCTAGAGATAGCTAGAACCAAGGTAGAACATAAGAAACAAAAAAGGACAAGACAGAACGAAATAAAAAGGTTACTAAGAGATTCAGAAAAAATATTACGGGAAATAGACGAGGAAAGTCAAATGATTACTCGAGCGGCAAAACAGAGATATCAGGACGTAATTAGAAAACATGGGGCAGACGAGAGTGACAGTGAATTGACAGAAGAATTAGAATCTTCAGAGGACGAGGACAGCGATACAAAAAATGCAGAAGCACAAGTACGTGAGGCAGTAGACACGGCATCCCCTCCCACGGTGATGACAGAAACCACTGCCCTTTTAGCTGAACCCAAGACAACGTCCCAATTCCAAACCCCTGAAAATAGCGCCCAAGCAATGTTCCCACTCATCACCATGGGCACTACACAAGTTCAGATCCCTCTACCCTTGGGAACAATTAAAGAAATAAAAGACACTTGCCCCAAGCCTAATAAGGATCCAAAACAAGCAGTTAATTTTTTAAAAAGATACTGCTTGGGTGGAAGAATGTCAGCGGAGGATCTACAGATTATCATTAATGCAGTAGATCCTGACAGTACAGCCAAGATTACAATAAACGCATGGGTAACTGAAAGTAAACTATATCAAGCGGGGGAGGATTGGGAACAATTTTGGGCATCATTGTTGGCTGCCTGGAGGAAGGCTTATAGACCTGAAACGCCAATCAATGATCTAATCTCGTCTAAACAGTTGCCGGGGGAATCTTTTCATTCCTTTGTCATACGATTGTATAAAATGTATGCATCATGTGGAATAGACAGTAACCCCTTATTTGTCAGTACGGCAATGAACAATGGGGACCCCAAGTCGGCCCAAATTATAAAACTGGTAAATACTAACTGGGCGACACAGGCAGCAAAGACATTTGTGGAAGACATACAAAAAAGGGCAGCATCTGGTGTCCTTAATTCAAAAGGAGGACTCTTTACAATAGTGGAGGACTCTGGAATAAAACAAGAAATCACGCCGATGTGTACTTCTCTTCCAATGCCCACCTATGCATACAGACAACAATACCGAAACAGAGATAATATTCAACAAACTGACCAGGGTTGTTTCAATTGTGGGGACCTATCACATTGGAAATCGGACTGTCCACATAGGAGAGGATACAGACCCAGACGCGGTAATGGCCCACCTCATAGGGGACGGGGTAGAGGATACAATCCAGACAGAACACATAGTCAGACTAGACCAAACTCTAGGATTGACCAACCCAACCAAATGAACACCAATACCCCACAGAGGGTCCAAATGAATTGGCCAGGTAATTCTGGACAGTCAAACAATAACCCATTTAGACAATAGGGATGCCCAGAGCAGGTTCCAGCCCTGGTACTTCACATGTTTACAGATCATTGGAAAATCTTACCACAAGTGACCCTTAAGATCAAGGGTCAATGGTCAACCTAATGCTCGATACAGGGGCTACCACTAGTTGCCTAAACAATGAGAAATTCTTATGTGAAGATTGTACGGAGGGTTGCTCTATAGGGATCAATGGAACTGATGTGGTACACAAAATTACACCTCTCCTAGAGGTCTGTGACTTGGAGAACAGTGTGTTAACCAAATCTAAGTTTGCAATACTACCACAATGTCCTCTATGCCTAATGGGCAGGGACCTAATGTCTAAATTGAAACTGAATATAACTTTTACAGCAGAAGGAGGGATTGTTGCCAAGTCCCCTCACTGTGATTTACAGATGCCAAAAAGACAAGATTTTCTGTGTTACTTCATGTCAGTTCCTACATACTTAGAAAGCATGGGTTGTTGGCCAGCTAATTATCTGCGAGTTGTGCCACATCCTAAAATAAGAATTTGAACAAAACAAGTTCCCCTAGTGGACTTTAAAGGCACATATAAGAGAACATATAGGAGAATGTATAATAAGTAAATGATAGTTTATTCATTACAAAAACATCATAAAAAACATCAAGATATAATACAAAATGAAAGGAGTGCGATTCATGCATATATACACATGTAGCTAATGATGCCAATATGCTTGCACCCGACGCGTTTCGGAGTTGTTGGCCTCCTTCTTCAGGGGTGGTTGTAAGTTTTAGCAATGGTTTCTATATTAAAAATAGTATATTTAACATAAACATGGTAAGTATATGTACATCTCAGACCGTAAGGACATAAATATAGATTGAATTATTTTGTTTACACTTACATTAGTATATGTGTAGATTGGCTACGCATTCCAAAGAAGTTTAAAAACAAACGTGCTGACACTGTCTGCCATCCATCGTGTTTCCCAAATGTGATATATAAAAGAAGTTTGGCATGCCCAGGTTGTTAATATTTCGTATATAGAAATGAGAGTAGCTGGGTATGGATATCTAGGACAATTTACTTCCTTATAATAGGAAAAGGCCCATCAATCTAGGGCGTATAGATGTTTGGATCTGGAGTCCCACTGAGGCCGAATCCGGGTCCTGTAAAGTGTGAAGGTATAAGGATGTATAATGACCAACCATATAGGTATACTTAATAAAAAAGAAAACTTTTAAGTAGTGCAGGTGTATCATACCTGATGGGCCTACTGTGGAGAGTTCAAAGGAAAACTACAAAGGATAATGGATGTAAACCGAAAAGATCTCGGATAGCTGAAAAAAATCAACACAGAGGAAAGGGAACATATGGGAGTCTCATTTAGGTGGATATGCAGTTTATCTTGACCGTTTAAGGTGTACACATAAGGGTGTATTTAAAGATTTTGTATAAAGTAACACAGGTTCAACCAAGTTGTCCCTGCTGGGTAGTATTCGGATTAGTTGGGTGCTCCTATTTAATCACTGAAAAAGGGAGGAGGGGGGGCAAGGGGGGAGGAAAAAGGGGGGGAGGGAAAGGGAAAAAGGGGGGGGGGGGAAGGGAAAAAGGGGGGGGGGGGGAAGGGGAAGGAAAAGAGAAGAAAAAAAAAGAGAAAAGGGGGGGGGGAAGAACCCAGGAAAAACCGAGAAACTAAATAAAACATGAAAGAATGAAGAAGAGAAAAGAAGAAAAAGAGAAAGAGAGGAAAAGACAAAAGAAGAAAGAAGAAAAAAAAAGAGAAAAGCATGGGAAAGGGAGGAGAGGAGGAAAGAGGAAGAAAAGAGAGGGGGGGGGGGGGGGGTTGAAAGGTAGAGAGGGAGGAAGAAAGGAAAGGGGGGGGGGTTGGAAAGAAAGGGGAGGGGAGGAAAAGGGAAGGGGGGGGGGGAAGGAGAAGGGGAAGGGGGGGGGGGAAAAAAGGGGGGCATTAGAGTTCCAGTGTATTAGGGGCTTGAAGTCTTCTAATCACAGCAGTGCAGGTTTAGATTAGTAAGTATATGTAAGTGTAATTACAGGTATGGTATCAGGATCACTTACTTTATGTTTGCAGCAGCTCACACCAACAACGTCCTGCCCGCAGCAAAGGACTTCTGGTGTGAGCTGTGCTTGTGTATTTCAAGCCCTCCCCACTAATCAGCTGTTGGTGTAATAGCCAACAGCTGGTTGTAGGTGGTGGAGGAGGGACGGACACGCTTAGAATGGCCCCCCGGGGTGGAGTGAGCGCCGCCAGGCACCCACAGCGCATGCGCACGCATACACGGTGAGGCGTGGCCACGCCCACTACACCCGCCGACACGTCTGGCTTCCTCAGCGGACTGCGCATGCCCGCCGGGGTCGCAAGATGGAGGACAGTGTAATCAACACTGTAGCCTCACACAGCGCCGCACAAATTTTTCTGCACAAATATCTAGAAACGCTTCATGAGTATTACAGATTACTGAAAACCTCTTAATTTTTTCTTTTTTTCGATCTTTTAAACTACGTACATATTCATACTAAAAAGACAAAATGACCAACTTTACAGGTGATGGGTGGGAAACACTGATGGAGGGATATTTAAAAGATTTCGGAGACAAAGAATCTGTTGACTCTATCATCTCTATTCTCCAGACTTTCCAAGACCCTGGAGAAGACATAAACCCGGCAGGATTGCGAGTCCAGATCTTCCCGACATTGGAAGGCCTGGACGCGGAATTTAAAACCAAGTGGGAACAGGCACTACGGGCATGTTCACAAACTTTAATGGAAATCTTGATTGAGGAGTACAGAAAGAGATCCAACACTTTAAACACAGACATTGTAATTCTCTGCAACAAACTACAACAATTAAAAACACAGAGACCCCTCGCTAATAAAGAGGACAGACTAAAAACACACTTAGAACTATTCAACAAGGACATACTCATAAAGAAACGACAGAAACTTACCCGTGACAGAAATGCCTTTAGAGACGGCAAGGCATACAGATGGACCCAAAATAGACCTAACCAAAATAAGAACTACCAACATCAGGGACATCAAGCCACCTCCTCACAACCCACTTCCAACCCACCCCAAACCCACACCCAAATGTTTCAGAAACCCAATATAGGACAGAGCACTAAACGCACATTTCGTGGAGATCCCAATGAGGGACAACAGGCAAAAAAATAAATTTTTGACACCTCTAAAAAAACAAATCCCCCTACACCTACACAAGAGCCAACCACTAAAACACTAAATGCACAGAGCAATACACATACCCAGATAAGGGAAACTAATCCTCAATCAAACCCTTCCACTGTCACAACACTAGACACTATTTCCAACGACCCATCTTTTTTAGAAAAGATCTTGATGGGTGTACAACCCACACAATCCAACCCCAATTCCTACACCCAAATAGCACTATAACTGTCCCGGACACGTATCAAGAACAAGAGTCAAACAACCTAAATATAATCAACCTTTCATCCTATGAACGCTCTCACGATGAAACCAATGTCCTTAAAAAAGGCCTAAACTTCTGTCCCAATCAAAATTTGGATAAGTTCGAGATCTACAAGGATCTCCAACTGTTCATACGCAAGTTGATCCTAAAAAAACTATACCACAGACAAGAGGGACCCACCAACCTTACCCCACAAGAACACCAAGCACTAAAGCAATTGGTGTCCCTTCTTGATGAAAACGACCCAACTGATCTCATAGATGAAATCAATCTGTCCCAAATATTAGAGTCAATCGAAACACCCAATGAACCCCCTGGGGGAAACAAATCCACACTCAGAAAGAAATCTGACTTCTGCCCTGCACCTAGTACCCATCCGAACGCAGCGGCCTTTCTCAAGTTAGTCGACAAAGAATTAGAAAAGATAAGAATTCATACCAAACCCCCTGATAATCTAACTAAAAGTGAAATGGCAGCACTGAAAACACTATCAAAGCATGACCAAATTACAATCAAAAATGCAGATAAGGGTGGAAACCTTGTGGTGCTCGACAATAAAGACTACATCAAAATGTGTAATAAATTATTAAACAACCAAGAGTGGTATCGCCCGATACCGGCGAGTTTGGTTAAAAAATATAATCAGGACTTCTATACAATGATAGATACGGCCTTTTCGAACTCAACAATTACAAAACCACTATGGGAATTCATTAGGAACAACTTCCCCCGCACAACGGTTTTTTACTCACTACCAAAAGTCCATAAAGACATAAAAAACCCACCCGGCAGACCAATTATCTCCGGTATAGGGGCAATTAGTGAGAATGCAAGCAAACTGATAGACGAAGTGTTGAAACCATTTGTTTATTCCTTACCTTCCTTTGTTAAAGACACAGTACATTTCCTACAAATTATTGACAAACTGGTAATCCCTGAACATGCAGTCTTCGTTACAATTGATGTCGAATCTTTGTATAGTTCTATTCCCCACGAGAAGGGTGTAGCAGCCATTAAACATATCCTTCGTACAGCCAGAGACATAGATCCCACATATGGGGAGTTCATTACTTCACTATTAGAATTCATTCTCAGCCACAATGTTGTTTACTTTTAATGGCTCCCACTACCTCCAGGTGCAGGGGTTGCGATGGGACATGCTATGCCCCATCGTATGCCAACCTGTACTTGGGGGAGTGGGAGGCCATGTTTTTGGGTGACGAAAGTCTATCGATGTATACGGACCACATACTCGGATGGTACCGATACATCGACGACCTTTTCATTATATGGGACGGATCGATTGATCTCCTCCAACAATGTTTGCTGAGAATGAATCGTAACGATTTCAACCTCAACTTCACTATGTCATTCGACAAACAGTGCGTCACATTTTTGGATGTGGAGGTATGCAGAGGCGAGGAAGGAAACATTACAAGCAAACTATATAGAAAACCCACTGCGAGTAACTAACGCAATTTTACACGCCACGAGTTTCCACCCTAAGCCCCTCCTCAATTCTATTCCATATAGCCAGTACCTGAGAGTAAAACGCAACTGCTCCAACGATGACACTTTCAGATTAGAGGCTAACAAGCTACGCGACAGATTACTACTACGGGGCTATTCCCACGCGTCACTTAAACGCTCCTTCAAAAAAGCTCTCATGCAGCCAAGAGAGGAGCTACTATACTCCTAAAGGAGCAAGAAAACTGACAAAAACAATACTGACACTCTCAGGATTATTACCAAATTCAATAATCAACATAGACAAGTCAGGAACATTGTAACAAAATACTGGCATATGCTACAGTACGACCCCACACTAGGACCGTTTGTCCCATAGAGACCCCTCTTTACTTTCAAAAGAACTACCTCTTTGAGAGATAAGGTCACTGCGAGTGAATTTAAGGAAGGGGCGAATAAACACATTGCAAATATAAGGGAAAATTTAGATGTGGAAAGTGTAACTACTGCAAATATATGCTTACAGACAAAAATCCGATTCTTCCGAATGGTCAGTCTTTCCATCCCAAACATTTCGCCAATTGTAAAACACACGGGGTGATCTATCTACTCCTGTGCGAATGTACATGCTTCTATATAGGGAAAACGAAAATAGAATTTTGGAAGAGAGAATATAGACACATAGTGAGCATGGAAACGTGTGACCCTGACCTCCCACTTGGGAGACACACTTCAATAGTGCATAATGGCAAATTCCCAAAAATCAAATTCCTTATTTTGGATCGGGTACATCCGGGGTCTAGGGGAGGTGACTGGAACAAGACACTTTTACAGCTAGAATCCCGCTGGATATACAACCTAAAAGCTACCCAACCCCCAGGCCTGAACGAAACCATCTGGTTCAAGCCTTTTCTCTAAGGCTTTTCATAAGGTGGCAGAGAACAATGAACAAGATTACACTATATTTATATAGTACATATATATATGGCTGGGCCACCATTTTGTAGTCCGACTATATTTACACCTTGTCTCTTGATACTCTCGGCCCCTTTGGCATTACTGCCCTTTCCCCTGCATGCCAGTCCAATTCCAATTTATCTATTGCTCTTTCCTTCCCTTCTCTATACAACCACGACACGTACGTACGTATGTATGTAGGGGCACATATTTTAAATATGGGCCAGCTATATATATATGGATATATGCCCAGCAGATCCTGTACTATGGGCGGCCATAGACTCCTTAATGCAGATTTACAAGGTATTCTGGATCAGAACCTAAAAAAACTCTCTCTCGGAGCCATGCCATATTTATATGTACTCAACTTGGATGATGTATATAACCTGTGTCCTATCTGCATATAAAATTGGAACTTGTAAACTATATGTCTGTTATTTATCACACACTGAATTCTGGTGATATGTCCTGGTTACTTATGGTCTGATTACCTTTTATGTATATGCCTATTTAGGCTTATGGACCTTGGGTCCCAGACGATCTGGGCTGTTTGCAATCTGCTCAGATTCCTGTTTCCCAACCTACATAATGTTGATTGAGCATGTATCTTGTGTATATATATTTATTTGAGTCAGTATCTACATTGTGTGTTTTTCACTGTATGTATAATCCCTACCTGTAAAGACTGCCCACCAACGATGTTTCCCATAAAATTGTGCGGAAATTTACATATAATTTCTTCTTTCCATATGTGATGCACGCCATCAGTGCCCTCTTTCATAATATACTCCTATTCACTTTGTGATCTGCTGTCCGCCCGGCACACGGTGGTGCTGTGTGAGGCTACAGTGTTGATTACACTGTCCTCCATCTTGCGACCCTGGCGGCATGCGCAGTCCGCCGGGGAAGCCAGACGTGTCGGCGGGTGTAGTGGGCGTGGCCACGCCTCCCCGCGTATGCATGCGCATGTGCTGTGGGTGCCTGGCGGCGCTCACTCCACCCGGGGGGCCATTCTAAGCGTGTCCGTCCCTCCTCCACCACCTACAACCAGCTGTTGGCTATTACACCAACAGCTGATTGGTGGGGAGGGCTTGAAATACACAAGCACAGCTCACACCAGATGTCCTTTGCTGCGGGCAGGACGTTGTTGGTGTGAGCTGCTGCAAACATAAAGTAAGTGATCCTGATACCATACCTGTAATTACACTTACATATACTTACTAATCTAAACCTGCACTGCTGTGATTAGAAGACTTCAAGCCCCTAATACATTGGAACTCTAATGCCCCCCTTTTTCCTTTCTCCCCCCCCCCCCTTTCCCCTTCTCCTTCCCCCCCCCCCCCCCTTCCTCCCCCTTCCCTTTTCCTCCCCCTTCCCTTTTCCTCCCCTCCCCTTTCTTTCCAAACCCCCCCCTCCCCCCCTTCCTTTCTTCCTCCCTCTCTACCTTTCAACCACCCCCCCCCCTCCCCTCTCTTTTCCTCCTCTCCTCCCTTTCCCGTGCTTTTCTCCTTTTTTTTTTTTTTTCTTCTTTCTTCTTTTGTCTTTTCCTCTTTCTCTTTCTGTTTTTCTTCTTTTCTCTTCTTCATTCTTTCATGCTATATTTATTTTCTCGGTTTTCCTGGGTTCTTCCCCCCCCCCCTTTTTCTCTTTTTCTTTTTTTTTTTTTTTCTTTTCCTTCCCCCCCCCCCCTTTTTTCCTTCCCTTTTCCCTCCCCCCTCTTTTCCCTCCCCTCCTCCCTTTTTCAGTGATTAAATATAGGAGCACCCAACTAATCTGAATACTACCCACCAGGGACAACTTGGTTGAGCCTGTGTTACTTTACACAAAATCTTTAAATACACCCTTATGTGTACACCTTAAACGGTCAAGATAAACTGCATATCCACCTAAATGAGACTCCCATATGTTCCCTTTCCTCTGTGTTGATTTTTTTCAGCTATCCGAGATCTTTTTGGTTTACATCCATTATCCTTTGTAATTTTCCTTTGAACTCTCCACAGTAGGCCCATCAGGTATGATACACCTGCACTACTTAAAAGTTTTCTTTTTTATTAAGTATACCTATATGGTTGGTCATTATACATCCTTATACCTTCGCACTTTACAGGACCCGCATTTGGCCTCAGTGGGACTCCAGATCCAAACATCTATACGCCCTAGATTGATGGGCCTTTTCCTATTATAAGAAAGTAAATTGTCCTAGATATCCATACCCAGCTACTCTCATTTCTACATACGAAATATTAACAACCTGGGCATGCCAAACTTCTTTTATATATCACAATTGGGAAACACGATGGATGGCAGACAGTGTCAGCACGTTTGTTTTTAAACTTCTTTGGAATGCATAGCCACACATACACATATACTAATGTAAGTGTAAACAAAATAATTCAATCTATATTTATGTCCTTACGGTCTGAGATGTACATATACTTACCATGTTTATGTTAAATATACTATTTTTAATATAGAAACCATTGCTAAAACTTACAACCACCCCTGAAGGAGGCTAACAACTCCGAAACGCGTCGGGTGCAAGCATATTGGTATCATTAGCTACATGTGTATATCTGCATGAATCGCACTCCTTTCATTTTGTATTATATCTTGATGTTTTTTATGATGTTTTTGTAATGAATAAACTATCATTTACTTATTATACATTCTCCTATATGTCCTCCTTATATGTGCCTTTAACCACTTCAGCCCCGGAAGGATTTACCCCCTTCCTGACCAGAGCACTTTTTACAATTCGGCACTGCGTCGCTTTAACTGCTAATTGCGCGGTCATGCAATGCTCTACCCAAACGAAATTTGCGTCCTTTTCTTCCCACAAATAGAGCTTTCTTTTGATGGTATTTGATCACCTCTGCCGTTTTTATTTTTTGCGCTATAAACGGAAAAAGACTGAAAATTTTGAAAAAAAATGATATTTTCTACTTTTTGTTATAAAAAAAATCCAATAAACTAAATTTTAGTCATACATTTAGGCCAAAATGTATTCGGCCACATGTCTTTGGTAAAAAAAATGTCAATAAGCGTATATTTATTGGTTTGCGCAAAAGTTATAGCGTCTACAAACTAGGGTACATTTTCTGGAATTTACACAGCTTTTAGTTTATGACTGCCTATGTCATTTCTTGAGGTGCTAAAATGGCAGGGCAGTACAAAACCCCCCCCAAATGACCCCATTTTGGAAAGTAGACACCCCAAGGAAATTGCTGAGAGGCATGTTGAACCCATTGAATATTTTTTTTTTTTTTTGTCCCAAGTGATTGAATAATGACAAAAAAAAAAAAAAAAAATTTACAAAAAGTTGTCGCTAAATGATATATTGCTCACACAGGCCATGGGCATATGTGGAATTGCACCCCAAAATACATTCAGCTGCTTCTCCTGAGTACGGGGATACCACATGTGTGGCACTTTTTGGGAGCCTAGCTGCGTACGGGGCCCCGAAAACCCAGCACCACCTTCAGGATTTCTAAGGGCATACATTTTTGATTTTACTCCTCACTACCTATCACAGTTTTGAAGGCCATAAAATGCCAAGATGGCACAAACCCCCCCCAAATGACCCCATTTTGGAAAGTAGACACCCCAAGCTATTTGCTGAGAGGCATGGTGAGTATTTTGCAGCTCTCATTTGTTTTTGAAAATGAAGAAAGACCAGAAAAAAAATTTTTTTTTTTTCTTTTTTCAATTTTCAAAACTTTGTGACAAAAAGTGAGGTCTGCAAAATACTCACTATATCTCTCAGCAAATAGCTTGGGGTGTCTACTTTCCAAAATGGGGTAATTTGGGGGGGGTTAGTGCCACCTGGGCATTCCATGGCCTCCGAAACTGTGATAGGCAGTGAAGAGTGAAATCAAAAATTTACGGCCTTAGAAAGCCTGAAGGCGGTGCTTGGTTTTCGGGGTCCCGTGCGCGGCTAGGCTCCCAAAAAGTCCCACACATGTGGTATCCCCGTACTCAGGAGAAGCAACAGAATTTATTTTGGGGTGTAATTTCACATATTCCCATGGCATGTTTGAGCAATATAACATTTAGTGACAACTTTGTGCAAAAAAAAAAAAAATTTGTCTCTTTCCCGCTACTTGTGTCACAATATAAAATATTCCATGGACTCGACATGCCTCTCAGCAAATAGCTTGGGGTGTCTACTTTCCAAAATGGGGTCATTTGGGGGGGGTTTGAACTGTCCTGGCATTTTATGCACAACATTTAGAAGCTTATGTCACACATCACCCACTCTTCTAACCACTTGAAGACAAAGCCCTTTCTGACACTTTTTGATTACATGAAAAAATTATTTTTTTTTTGCAAGAAAATTACTTTGAACCCCCAAACATTATATATTATTTTAAAGCAAATGCCCTACAGATTAAAACGGTGGGTGTTTCATTTTTTTTTTTTTTCACACAGTATTTGCGCAGCGATTTTCAAACGCATTTTTTGGGGAAAAAACACACTTTTTTAAATTTTAATGCACTAAAACACACTATATTGCCCAAATGTTTGATGAAATAAAAAAGATGATCTTAGGCCGAGTACATGGATACCAAACATGACATGCTTTAAAATTGCGCACAAACGTGCAGTGGCAACAAAATTAATACATTTTTAAAAGCCTTTAAAAGCCTTTACAGGTTACCACTTTAGATTTACAGAGGAGGTCTACTGCTAAAATTACTGCCCTCGATCTGACCTTCGCGGTGATACCTCACATGCATGGTGCAATTGCTGTTTACATTTGACGCCAGACCGCCGCTTGCGTTCGCCTTAGCGCGAGAGCAGGGGGGACAGGGGTGCTTTTTATTTATTTTTTTTTTTTCTTTATTATTTTTTTGCTTTTTTATCTTATTTTTAAACTGTTCCTTTCATTTTTTTTTTTTTTAAATCATTTTTATTGTTATCTCAGGGAATGTAAATATCCCCTATGATAGCAATAGGTAGTGACAGGTACTCTTTTTTGAAAAAAATGGGGTCTATTAGACCCTAGATCTCTCCTCTGCCCTCAAAGCATCTGACCACACCAAGATCGGTGTGATAAAATGCTCCCCCAATTTCCCAATGGCGCTATTTACATCCGGCGAAATCTAAGTCATAAAATGCTCGTAGCTTCCGGTTTCTTAGGCCATAGAGATGTTTGGAGCCACTCTGGTCTCTGATCAGCTCTATGGTCAGCTGGCTGAATCACCGGCTGCATTCTCAGGTTCCCTGTTGAGACAGGAGACCCAGAGAAAAACACGGAAGACGGTGGGGGGGGGGCATTCCCTCCCACTGCTTGTAAAAGCAGTCTAGAGGCTAATTAGCCGCTAGGATTGCTTTTACATGAAAGCCGACCGCTGGCTAAAAAGAATGATACCAAGATGATACCTAAACCTGCAGGCATCATTCTGGTATAACCACTCAAATTCGTGAATGGCGTACCTGAAGACAAAAAAATGGTTAACAATAAAGCACAGTAAACGGTAAAGTATAAAAAATTGCATACCTGAAAAGCAAACGTGATAAAACATAATAACAATAAAACATTGCAGAATAGAATACAGTAAAAAAGAGCAGAACAATAGAGAGAGAGAATAGAGAGAGAGAACAATAAAACGACAACTATTTTTTTTTATTTTTGTTTGTGTTTTTTTTTTTTTTTTTTTACACTTTTTTTTTGTAACTGTAACTTTTATAACTGTAACCGGTTCCAGGTTCGGGTCTCTCAAAATGCGATGGCATCTTGGGAGACCCTGTGAAAGTGTGCCTAGTCTGTGCAATGCTGTACCCTACGCTAATACTCAACTAGTGAATGGTAGCGTTCAAAACATTCACCAATGCAAAGACCAGGATTGTCAGGACAGGAGGGACAATAATAGTGAGTGTCACGCCTATATCCGCGCTTGCTGCAGACACAACATCTTTTTTGGGGGGGTTCGTTGGGTAGGGGTACTTGGGAGGATATATAAATGCCTCTCATGCAGCCGACTGCATTTGGTTGGGGATGTGAATGGGGGAAGTACGGGCGCTGCAGAAGCGGTGGGTTCCCAATTAGGATTGGCGAATGCAGCAGGAAGGGCACTATGGGCACGACGGGCCTGTGTTTGTCTTTTTGGTGGCAGCGGGACACTACTTGTGCTTGCCACCTCACCAGCTTGAACTGCACTTATGGGACTCGCCACGTCACCAAGTGTTACTGCAGTGCTGGTTTGACTACGACCGGGGTGTACTAGGCCGCTGGTGCTTGCCAGTTCACCAAAACGCTACAAAAAAAAGTGACAGTGATCGATCGATACTGCACTTGGGTGGGCTGGACTGGGCTGGGCCGGGCGGAGGGGCAAAACGCAGGTGCTAGCAGGTATCTGGGCTGATCCCGCTAACACTGCGTTTTTGGGAACCCTAAACTGCTGGGGACGCCAGTATAGATCTGATCGGATCAGATATTGATGCGTTCAGATACTATACCACTAAGGGAGGTGTACGGTGCGTGTACGGTGTGTGCATGGGTGTTCGCGGTACTGGCGCTAATCTGACGCTGCCTAGGGCGACGCATATCACCGCCGGGCGATCAGGGGGCTAAACCTTTTTTCGGTAATAAACGGCGGGTGCCCTGACACTATAAAAAATAAACGAACTAACCAGCGTCACCCGTAACGGTTATACGGTGATCAGTGGTAAAAGGGTTAACTAGGGGGCCATCAAGGGGTTAAAACATTTATTAGATAGTATATGGGGGTCCCTGTCGCTATAAAACACTGACGGCGAACCTAAATATTTACGTCCCTAACTAGCGTCACCAGCGACACTAATACAGCGATCAGAAAAATGATCGCTTAGCGACACTGGCGACAGGGGGTGATCAAGGGGTTAAAACTTTATTAGGGGGGGTAAGGGGGGTACCCTAGACCTACAGGGGGCTAAACTTTTATTTGGTAATAAACGGCGGGTGCCCTGACACTATAAAAAATAAACGAACTAACCAGCGTCACCCGTAACGGTTATATGGTGATAAGTGGTGAAAGGGTTAACTAGGGGGCAATCAAGGGGTTAAAACATTTATTAGGTAGTATATGGGGGTCCCTGTCACTATAAAACACTGACGGCGAACCTAAATATTTACGTCCCTAACTAGCGTCACCAGCGACACTAATACAGCGATCAGAAAAATGATCGCTTAGCGACACTGGTGAGGGGGGGTGATCAAGGGGTTAAAACTTTATTAGGGGGGGTAAGGGGGGTACCCTAGACCTACAGGGGGGTAACAGTCACTACCCTAACACTGCTAACTGTCACAAACTGACACTATGCAGTAATCAGGAAAAAAAAAAAAAAAAAACCTGCTTGGTGTCAGTTTGTGACAGGGGGGGGGGGTGATTGGGGGGGGATCGGGGGGCGATCAGGGGGGGATCGGGGGTGTAATGTATGCCTGGCATGTTCTACTGTGTGTGTGTGTGTGTGTGTGTTGGTGCACTTACATGTCATCTCCCCTCGGCGCTGGAACGGAAACTCCCGAGCCGAGGAGAGATGACATCACATCCTCTGCCTCTGTGTACTATACAGAGGCAGGGGATGTTTCTCATTGGCTGGGAGCGATCGCGAGGGGGGGGCCACGATCGGATGGCCTCCCCCTCGTCTCCCATCGCTTCCAACCAAATGCCGACCGCAGCTGGCACCGGGGGGGGGGTCCGATCGGACCCCCCACCCGCGGGAAGGCAATCACGTTTCAGGTACGTGATTTTGCCTGCCCGTGCCGCTCTGCTCACGTATATAGGCGTGAGGCGGTCGGCAAGTGGTTAAAGTCCACTAGGGGAACTTGTTCTGTTCAAAAACTACATACTTAGAAACACATCCCATCTGGGCAAAGTCCAAAACTGATGTAGGACACCTTGTACACCATGTGTACCCACCTTCAAACCAGACACGGTATCCACATTCCAGAAACAATACCATTTGCCAAAAGAAAAGATCATGGGACTTCAGCCCCTGATAGAAGAATACCTAAGATTAGGTATTCTAAGGCCTAAAATTAGTCCCTGGAACACACCAGTTAATCCAGTAAGGAAGGCTAACGGGGAATGGAGGATGGTGCAGGATCTTAGGGTAGTCAACAAAAGTATACAACCCTTACCCCCACTAGTGGCAGACTGCTTGATTATTTCTTGTTCAAACAGGATTTTCCTCAATTCCTCATTGATAAAGCCCACATCGGGTGATGTTTTATTCATCCAGGAATCTACTAGTTCCCCAAACTCGTCTACCTTTGTTAGCGCATTGTATATGCCTGCCCCACCCATGGAAGCAAATACCTTGTCCCACCAGGTTGTCACCTCTCTTTTGTGCCTCCCAAACTCCAAATGACCATGTGCTGGTATCATCTCAACAGGGGAGTCCCCGGAGTAGCACCCATGAAAGGGATCATTTCTACCAGGGTGCACCATCCTGAGGTCTTTCTATCGAGGGGGTATGGGATGGTAGTGTGGCACCAAAGACCGCAGCTCACCATCCATCCGTGGGGCATATGAGGGGCGGGTACATACCCAGGTGAATGTAGGTTGAACCTTAATCCCACTAGGCACATCCAGTCCCCTATGGAGGGTGCCTCATCCTCCCGCTCCTCCATCCATGAACTATTCATATGTGTGTTAATGAGCCAAGATTCTGTGACCGAGCTATTCCCTTTCATACAATTTGAAATACTGTAGGAGGACATATTCCCAATGCGTTCATCAGGGTCTGTTATGTTGTGTGTGAGAAGTCCCTCTATATCTAATGTCCCATTGGCTATGAGCCCAAATCCACCAGTGTAAAATTTACTACTGTGTCTCTGCAAAATCTACCATTATACAAGTCTTTACCTGCTCCATTAAGAAAACAAAATTGTGGACTCCTTGTGTACCCTGTAAAGAGAAGGGGTTTACTATTGGTTGTGATGCTCTCAGGGGGAATGGGTTGAGTGATGTTTAGCAGCTGTTCTAGGGTCACTGGCCTTCCAACCATCGGAACTGAGTGTCGGCCAGTTCCCATATGGGAACAAACCCAGCATTCTGAGTAATTCTGCTTTCTTGCGAAAGCATGCATCATTATGAAATTATGAGGAATTGAGTCTGGTACTGAATAAGTTTCAGGATCTAGCTGTGCCCCATTATTATTACTTCTAAAGTCTGGTCTTAGGAGTTCCCTTTCTTATTCTAGAAATTGGAATTCTGATTTGGGGACTTTTTTATACTAGTATCATTTAATGGTGCAAAGGGAGCGTAGTTTGATCTTTTATTTTGAATAACTTGGCTGATTCCTATATCTCTGAGTTTGGCCTTTTTAAACTTGGACACCAGGCTCTGACTTGGTTTATGATTGGGATTCATACACCAAGTCCTTTCTACTCCCTTTTATTTGGCTGTAAAGACAATGGCTGCTATGTGACAATTCCCATTCCTCCTTTGAATATGATACCCCGTAACGGCTTGAGATTGGGCTTTGGACATCTGTCCGGCTATCTGAGTGCAGCAAGGATAAATAGAATTTCCCATAAAACCTCGTCGAGTACGGTTAGTATAATTAGAGGGGAGCTGGAAGTCACAACTATTAGTCATCCAACATACAAAGGTGGTTAGCAGAATAATCTTAAAAGTAATCAGGGCGGCAAAGGCTAAAATTATTTGAGTGGTACATTTCCAGGGCTGTTCAGGTGGGTCCTGGGAACCTGGGGGAAATACCTGAACATCTACTACTCAAATGTCATTAGGTCTAAGGTCTCTGGGGCTCCGGAGTCCTCTAGGGAGGGTGCTGCAGGGGGTTTGCTTGAGGTCTCTAGGGATTGGGGGGGTTGGGGGGCCTTTGGGGGGGATTGGGGGGCTTTCGGGTGGAGATAGTAGAGGGCTTGGGCAGGGGTTTGAGTTCAATGTCTCTTTATTTTGTGGTCCTTGGCTTGCTTCTAGGCTTGGTTTCTTTTTCTTTGGTGGTCCTTGGCTTGCTTCCAGGCTTGGTGCTTTCTTTATCCTTGATGCGTGGATCCATTGTGGTCCTTGGTCTGTGAGGATGGCAGTTCGGGTTGCTTTGAGTACTTCAAATGGTCCTTGGTAGATGGGCCCTGGTACCTTCCTTGCTGCAAGCTGCTTTATCAAGACTTTGTCACTGGGTATGAAGGGGTGTGTAGGTTCTGTGGAAAGAGGAGGAAAAGTGACAGCTACCTTGTCGTAGTTTTCAGTAAGGCTACTTACCAGATGTTTTACGTGCTCTTACTGTAAGGAATAAAGATTAACCTCCTCTCCCTCAATTGCTTTCTTTTGGGCCGGCCTTCCCATTAGTATTTCATATGGGGATAAGCCTGTCCTGCTGTGGGGGGTGGTTCTTATCTGGAAGAGGACCCCTGGCAGGTATTTTAGCCAGTCCTTCATGGTACCGTTAGTAGCCTTTTTTAGTTTGTCTTTGATTGTTCTATTCATTCTTTCCACTACCCCTGAACTCTGTGGGTGGTATGGGATGTGTAGCTTCCACTGTATCCCTAATTCCCTTGTCAATTCTTTCACCAGTTTTGAAGTAAATGCTGGGCCTTGGTCAGAGTATATGGTGGCAGGAAGTCCGTATCGACTGATCCAATGATTGATCAGACACCGGGCTGCAATGCCTGCGGTTTCCCCTGTAACGGGTATTGCCTCTGGCCAAGCTGAAAATTTTTCCACCAACACGCACAAATATTTGAGATTACCTCTCTGCCTGGGCATGTGTGTGAAGTCTATCTGTAAGTCCTGTAGCGGGCCTAATGGTGGTGGCAAATGTCCATGTTTCCCATGTTGGGGGCCCTGAACATTGTTCTGAGCACAAGTTAGACAGGAGGAGACAAGCTGTTGTACTAATTCATATGCCTTGCGTGTGCTAAAACAGTCTTCATACTTTTTTAAGAGTGGTCTGGGTCCTATATGTCCTGGGCCGTGGAGATATGACAGCAATAGGGGCGCTGCTGCTCTAGGTATCCCCATGACTTTATCACTTTGATTGTGACTTATGTTTTTATGTATGATCATGTCATGCATTATTTAGTGCTGCACTAAGGGGGGGGGGGGGGGGCAGGGAGCAGGAAAAAAGATGAACAAGGACAGGATGGGCAGCGGGGTAGGCATTTACTGGAACTGATCCCCCTGGATTTTCCTCCTGCAGCAGCTGTATGCTGGTGGGAGGGAGAGGAGAAGCTGGCTTTCAGCTGGTGCAGGAGGAAAGTAAAGAGGATCACTGGAAGACAGATATTTAAAAAAAAATCTGCAGGTATTTTAAAGGTTTGCTTAGGAAGCCGCCTTAGGGTGCCAGGGTGGATTGGGGGGGGGGGGGGGTGCAGTAAAATCCGAATCCCCAGCCATTTGCTGGGATTTCAGATTTTTAAAATACTGGTCTATAGGAGGGGATAGTGGACGCTGCTGGCGGGACGGGGTGGGGAAGGGGGACCAGAGGTCACTTCTATGGGAGTGAGGAGTCGGTGGACACTACTGTGGGGGGAGGGGTGATGTGATGGGCAGTAGATGACACTGCTATGGGGGTGGCCCTGCCAATAGCACTGTCCTCTGCCCCTTCACATCTCCTTACATCCCCGCAATGATGTCCCTTGCCCCCCCCCCCCCCCCCCATAGCAGTATCCTCTTCCCCCATCGCATCACCCCACACCCCCACAGTAGTGTTCTCTTTCTCCCCATAGCAGTGTCCTCTACCACCTTTTCACATCACCCCTTTCCCCCATAGAAGTGACCTCTGGCCCCCCTTTCCTATCTATCTGCCTGCCGTCGACAGGTAGACCGAGATTGCCTGGTTGCCAGTGCAAATCTTTAAGGACTCCATCATTCATCCACCAGTTTTTACTCATACTAGACTGTAGGTTTAGCCCCCACCTAATGTCTAAGAAATGTTGCAAATTTAAAACCTCCTCTATGGCCTTTTTCAGACGAACGTCCCAATCAGGTCCACTTGTCAGTTTTTCAGGCGTACCTACGGAAAGTCCATTCATCCCTATGGACATGTGGGTGTAAGTGGACTTGTGTCCATTTAAACCTGCTGCCTTCTGGGTCCAGTCAGGCCCGCTAACAAAAAAATTGGAGAGGCTCTT
Source organism: Lithobates septentrionalis (assembly GCA_037952835.1). Taxonomy (NCBI): domain Eukaryota; kingdom Metazoa; phylum Chordata; class Amphibia; order Anura; family Ranidae; genus Lithobates; species Lithobates septentrionalis. The sequence goes on from JBBDGP010001308.1 coordinate 6,063,208, forward strand.
ACGTTTAGGTGGAGCGGATTGGAGTTAGGCAGTTGTAAGTGGACAGCGGAGTTTGTTTACTCCCGGCCACCCATAGACCAGAACTCTTCAGATATTGAGAGAACACAGATGCGTCATCCAGCCGCTCTGCTCCAATCAACAGGAGATCAGCCCACAGATCCACTACTGATTGCATTATTCTTTTTTTTTTTTTCTTTCTTTTCTTTCTTTTCTTTCTTTTCTTTCTTTTCTTTCTTTTCTTTCTTTTCTTTCTTTTCTTTCCTTTATTTCCTTTCTTTCCTTTCTTTCCTTTCTTTCCTTTCTTTCCTTTCTTTTCTTTCTCCACAACTATATTGATGCGCTGCACAGAGGATCTAAAAAGTCAGGTAGATACTACCCAACAATCTACAACTTGCAAAGAAAGGTTGGTACCACAAGATTAGCAGAATTGAAGGCTTGGGAGCACTTAGTCTTTAGTGTATGATGGAAAAAGGGGCAGAGAATGTTGCCAATAAAGTGATTGTAATGTCTCGTTTTTTTTCTGTTACAATAACAAACATGTTATACTCTCCTCCTCTGTGCAGTGGTTTTGCATAAGGCAGCCCGGATCCTCCTCCTTCTCAGGTCCCTGGCTGGAGCTCCTGGCCCCTCCCTCCTGTCGAGTGCCCCCACAGCAAGCAGCTTGCTATGGGGGCACCTGAGCTGAGCTGAGCTTTAGCTCCGTGGGTCCATTTAGACACGGATCAGTGGTTCGGCTCTCAGTGGTTGGTTCCCCTCTCTCTCTACTGATTGACTAACTGAGCTTGATTGACAGCAGCGGGAGCCAATGGCACCTCTGCTGTGTCAACCAGTCAGGCAGGAGCGTCCTGGACTGCTGAGGCATTTGTGGACATCGCTGGATAGAGAGGGGACTCGGGTAAGTATTAGGGAGGCTAAAGGGGGCTGCTGCACACAGAAGTCTTTTTATCTTAATGCATAGAATGCATTAAGATAAACCTTCTGCCTTTACCATCACTTTAAACGCTTGCTGACCGGCTCACGCCGATATACGTCGGCAGAAGGGCACGTACAAGCTTATTAACATACCTGTATGTTGCCCTTTAAGACGTGGCTTGTGGGCGCGCACGCGCCCGCCCGAGCTCCGTGAGTGTGATCGCGGGTCCTGCAGACTCAATGTCCACGGGGATCCCCACCATTGTCTCACGGAGAGGAAGAACGGGGAAATGCTAATGTAAACAAGTATTTCTCCGTTCTGCTTAGTGACACTGATCACAGCTCCCTGTAATCGGGAGCGGTGATCAGTGTCGTGTCACACATAGCCCATCCCCCCCACAGTTAGAACACATCCCAAGGACACACAACCCCTACAGCGCCCCTTTCCATTTAACACGTTCACTGCTAGTCACATTTACACAGTAATCAATGCATTTTTAATCACACTGATCACTGTATAAATTTGAATGGTCCCAAAATAGCACCAAAAGTATCCGATCTGTCCGCCATAATGTCGCAGTCACGATAAAAATCGCTGATCGCCGCCATTACTAGTAAAGAAAAAATTATTAATAAAAATGCCATTAAACTATCCCCTATTTTGTAGGCGCTATAAGTTTTGCGCAAACCAATCAATAAACACTTATTGCAATTTTTTTTTTTTTTTTACCAAAAATATGTAGAAGAATATGTATCGGCCTAAACTGAGGGAAAAAAAATGTTTTTTTATATATTTTTGGGGGATATTTATTATAGCAAAAAGTAAAAAATAATTTGTTTTTTTTTTTCAAAATGGTCGCTCATTTTTTTTGTTTATAGCACAAAAAATAAAAACCGCAGAGGTGATCAAATACCACCAAAAGAAAGCTGTATTTGTGGGGAAAAAGGACGTCAATTTTGTTTAGGAGCCACGTTGCACGACCGTGCAATTGACAGTTAAAGCAACGCAGTGCCGAATCACAAAAAGTGCTCTGATCTTTTGCCAGCCAAATGGTCCGGGGCTGAAGTGGTTAAATAAGAGCTGCAAGTGAGATGCTAGCTAATACCATTATGTAATATATACTTGTGAATGCAATAAGAATTTACCCACAGTGGTTTTTTTTTTTGATCGTTATAGGTTTATCAAAATGTGACAGTGGAAATGAAACTAGTAGTCAGTAGAGATATGGAAGTACTTCAGCACATGATATCAACTGTAATTTTGAAAGATACTTGGCTTTACTCCATTCCAAGGACCAGTGATGTTTTATTTACCTTTCCGAATATACCGCAAGCAGGTGAGCTCCACTTTTAAAGAATAAATGTGTCTGCTTTTTTTATTTACATTGCAGAGTTAAATTATTACTTCCTGGCTGCATGCATTTTCATCTTCAGTATATGAACATTCATAGAACGGTATAGTTGTATGCAGTTATACTTCTATAACTAAATGGGATTCTGGAAGTTTGGGGAAATTTCTAGAAGCTGGAGGGCAGTGGCCAGGAGGGTTGATCTTCATACTTAGGGGAGTTTGGCCAATCCCAAGGCAGTGGGCCTTGCATGGTGGCTGAGCCAGCCCTTAAATATGGATGAGTCATGCTAATCGCGGCCATTTACCATGTGATCGCTCCGTCAAATGACGGAGCGATCACATGTCAACAGACCGGCGTCATGTCATGACGCCGGTTCCTCCCTCCCCTCTGTGTACTGATCGGTACAGTGCGAGGGGAGAGGGGGAGGGATCGGATGGCAGCACCGATGTGGGCTGCATGTGTAGTGCCCACAGCGGTGCTCAGTGACAATTGCAGTCACATCCATCCATCCCTGCAATATACCCTGCAATACTCTGCATTATACCCTGCAATACTCTGCATTATACCCCGCAATACTCTGCATTATACCCCGCAATACTCTGCATTATACCCTGCAATACTCTGCAATATACCCGGCACTACTCTGCATTATACCCCGCAATACTCTGCAATATACCCGGCACTACTCTGCAATATACCCGGCACTACTCTGCAATATACCCGGCAATACTCTGCAATATACCCGGCAATACTCTGCAATATACCCTGCAATACTCTGCAATATGCCCGGCACTACTCTGCAATATGCCCGGCACTACTCTGCAATATGCCCGGCACTACTCTGCAATATGCCCGGCACTACTCTGCAATATGCCCGGCACTACTCTGCAATATGCCCGGCACTACTCTGCAATATGCCCGGCACTACTCTGCAATATGCCCGGCACTACTCTGCAATATGCCCGGCACTACTCTGCAATATGCCCGGCACTACTCTGCAATATACCCGGCACTACCCTGCAATATACCCTGCACTACTCGGCAATATACCCAGCAATATACCCTGCACTACCCCGCAATACTCTGCAATACCCCGCCCACCGTCATATGACGTCCTTGACTTTGAGCGGGGATATCTGAATGATGACTGCAGCTACAGGTATCATTCAGATATCAGCTTTTTCAGCCGGCGATTTCCTAAACCATAAGAATGATCATAGCGGCTGTTCCACTGCTTGATCGTTCTTATGGGAGGCGAGAGGGGACGCCCCCCCTTCCCACCACCCTCCAGTGCTTCTACCGACTCACCGCTACGATCGAAGCCAGGATCGTTTTTTTTTTTGTTTTTTGTTTTTTTTTATTTCAGGCTTCCCAGCCTAGAGGTGAGATGTGGGGTCTTATTGACCCCATATCTCACTGTAAAGAGGACCTGTCATGCCATATTCCTATTACAAGGATGTTTACATTCCTTGTAAAAGCAATAAAAGTGATCAAAAAAATTTTTGGGGGGGAAAAAGTGTCAAACTAAAATAAAGTAAAATGAACAATAAAAAAAAAAAAAAAAATGTTTAAAGCGCCCATGTCCGTGTGCTCGCATGCAGAAGCGAACACATACGTAAGTCCCGCCCACATATGAAAACGGTGTTTAAACCACACATGTGAGGTATCACTGCGAACGTTGGAGCGAGAGCAATAATTTTGGCCCTAGACCTCCTCTGTAACTCAAAACATGTAACCAGTAAAAAATTTTAAAGCGTCCCCTATGGAGATTTTTAAGTAGCGATGTTTGGCACCATTCCACGAGAGTGTGCAATTTTGAAGGGTGACATGTTAGGTATCTATTTACTCGGCGTAACTTCATCTTTCACATTATGCAAAAACATTGGGCTAACTTTACTGTTTTTTTGGGGTTTTTTTAAAGCACAAAACAGTTTTTTTCCCAAAAAAACGCGTTTGAAAAATTGCTGTGCAAATACCGTGCGAGATAAAAAGTTGCAACAACCGCCATTGTATTCTCTAGGGTCTTTGCTAAAAAAATATATAAATAATGTTTTGGGGTTCTATGTAATTTTCTAGCAAATTTATTATTTTTACATGTAGGAGAGAAATATAAGAATTGGCCTGGGTGCTCCAGAACGCCTGAAGGTGCTCCCCTGCATGTTGGGCCTCTGTATGTGGCCACGCTGTGTAAAAGTCTCACACATGTGGTATCGCCATACTCAGGAGTAATAGCAGAATGTGTTTTGGGGTGTAATTTGTTGTATGCATATGCGGTGTGTGAGAAATAACCTGCTAATATGACAATTTTGTGAAAAAAAAAAAAAAAGAAAAAAAAAATCTTGATTTTGCAAAGAATTGTGGGAAAAGATGACCATTTCAAAAAAACTCACCATGCATCTTTCTAAATACCTTGGAATGTCTTCTTTCCAAATAGGGGTCATTTGGGGGGTATTTTCTACTTTTCTGGCATGTTAGGGTCTCAAGAAATTAGATAGGCCGTCAGTACTTCAGGGGTGATCAATTTTCAGATATTGGCACCATAGCTTTTGGACTCTCTAACATTCACAAAGACCAAATAATATACACCAAGTTGTACTTATTTTTACCAAAGATATGTAGCAGTATAAATTTTGGCCAAAATTTACGAAGAAAAATTACTAATTTGCTAAATTTTATAACGGAAACAAAGAAAAATTCATTTTTTTTACCAAATTTTCAGTCTTTTTTTTCTTTTATAGCGCAAAAAATAAAAAACCCAACGGTGATTAAATACCTCCAAAAGAAAGCTCTATTATTGTGAAAAAAAGGACAAAAATTTCATATGGGTAAAGTGTTGTATGACTGAGTAATTGTCATTCAAAGTGTGAGAGCACCGAAAGCTGAAAATTGGTCTGGTTAGGAAGGGGGTTTAAGTGCCCAGTGGTCAAGTGGTTAAAACTGCCCTTGTTCAGGAAGAGGACAGTTCTGAATCATGTACATAGGGAGGAAGCTGTCCTTGTTTTGTTGCAAGTCAAGCTGGGGACCCCATAATTCCTACTCCCCATCCAAGTTATTACCCCTAATAAAACAACAAAAACCAAGCTCAAAGACTGTTCCTTGTGTCTGGAGAAAGTGTGGAAAATGCTTGTTGCCTGGCTGTGCAGGAGTGGGGAACCCAGTCATCTACAACCCCTGGGGAGTAATGCTACACTTATATCTAACTTTTTTTTTTTTATATAACTACTAGAATCCTATTCACAAATGTATTCTACCCAATATAAAATAAAAAATAGTTTACTGTACCTTTTAAATATGACATCAGTATTGCTGATCTGCATTAAAGTATAGTGCCTTTTTTAGAGTACGATCTGATCCCACCTGCACTAGATGTAGCAGGGATCACGTGAATCTGATACATCTCCTATGGAGGTACCCAAAGTTGCATCTCTATTGGAAGAAGGTTATAAAAACTCTTAACCGGGTCTTCCGGGTTCAGGTTCCTGAGGACCCTAAACAATGCTTATTGGCTATATTAGATAACCTTCTAGTTGAGGATACCTCTAGGCAGGCTATTGCTAGAGCCCTTTTTCAGGCCTGCAAATTATTCTGGGGTACTGCAAATAGGAAAAAGTTGTCGCTTTACATCAACTAGGAAGAGATCCACCTGGCCAATTGCACGCTTTAATATAGCAAGAAAAACAACAATATTATTTTGTGACTAAATGTAGTCTGTGAAAAAGCACTTGAAGGAAGCTTCCGTGGAGTATTATGCCGCGTACACACGGGCGGACTTTTCGACTAGGTCTAAAACACGGGCGGACATACGACCGGACTAAAACAAGGAAGTTGATAGCCAGTAGCCAATAGCTGCCCTAGCGTCGGTTTTTGTCCGTTGGACTAGCATACAGACAAGCGGACTTTTCGACCGGACTCGAGTCCGTCGGAAAGATTTGAAACATGTTTCATTTCTAGGTCCGTCGAACTTTTGGGGAAAAAAAGTCCGCTGGAGCTCACACACGATCGAATTGTCCAACGGACTCCGGTCCTCCGGACCAAGTCTGCCGTAAAGTCCGCTCGTGTGTACGCGGCATCAGAAGCAAAACTCTGTGTGATGGAGGAGAAAGCACAAAAAAGCGCCAATTTAAGTGCAGTATAAGATACAATTTATTTGGACACAGGATGTATTGTACTCACAAAGATATATGACAGGTAAGCATTTCACCAAAGTGAAACGTCCAGGGGGAATCCATAAGGGAGTCCAACGGGGTGTCCAGCCGTGAGTCCGTCAGAGGCAAAGACGTGGGAACCGTGTAGCAGGTTGCGCCAGTGGATGCCGGCGATTCCTGGTCCTCAGAAGCCCGGGATGCCGTTCGATGACTCACTTCCGGTCGGACGAATTGGTCAGTAGCAGGCGACGCGTTTTGCAGAGCTTGCGCTCCTTCTTCAGGCCTCCATCTCCTGTGTCCAAATAAATTGTATCTTATACTGCACTTAGATTGGCGCTTTTTTGTGCTTTCTCCTCCTATTCTGGGTTACTGGAAGTCTACAGACCCTCCCACAGTGAAGGAATGAATTACTCAAATGGATGATACCATCTGACTTGAGAAGTTAATTTAACAACACAAAGGTAGTAGAGGAAAAGTTGATAAATTTATGGTCCCCCTGTCTGGATGTTCGGGGTTTAGCCCCCAGTGGATCATGTTCTGGACCGTATACTTTTAACAGTTAAGAGGCTACTGAACTATGTATTTAGAGGTCCCATAGTAATGGTTCTGAAGCGATACCTCTATTCTTATTAAGAGTGTTCATTTGTGGTGCACATTGCTTTAAATGCACGAATTTTACTACTTGCAGACTTTGTATACCTATTTTGCTCTGGACTTTGTATGGTTTACTTCTGCTCAATAAAATTATTTTGTTTGTCAAAAAAAAAAAAGTATAGTGCATTTTAGCGCTTACCTTGTAGTAAAGTTTTATGTCACATTTACTTATTTTTCTTTTCTCGGACATCACGGGACACAGAGCCACAGTAATTACTGATGGGTATCACTAGGTATTGGACACTGGCCACACCCTAATCAGGAAGTTCAACCCCCTATATAACCCCTCCCCTTCCAGGGATACCTCAGTTTTTTACGCCAGTGTCTTAGGTGTTGGACGTGCAAGGATGTCCTGTGCTGAAGCTCCAAAAGGAATATTCTAAGATCCTATACTGGGGCAAGCCAGGCGAACCGGATCCATTCAAAGTGTCTTTCAGGGCCGAATTGGATGGTACCCGAGCCTCGTGTCCGAAGAAACAAGGTTTTACCTGTAACGCTTCTCTTTTTAGAGAGCTGGACCCGCGGATCAGAAAATGGCTTTAAACTTCCTAATTTCTGGCGAGGTGCTTTACAGGCCCAGAACTGAAGGATCCCCCTACTGATGGGGGCCCCAGTCTCTGACGGTTTTTCACAAACGGAGCCCACCGTGAGAGGCGAAGATTGGGTCTGTATTAACTGAACCCTGCGGCTGGATAAGGTAAGAGGAGATTCCACAGAATTTCAATTCTAGTGGCTTTCTCCTTTAAGGGAAATGCATGCTATGCCTATTGTGACCACCGGGGGCGGCCAAGAGCACAAACCTTCTCATGCTTGATTCTGTCTCGGCGTCCGCTGCACAGGCTCTCCCACTGGCTCTAAGGTAAGATGGTGGGTTTTCTCTGCTGGGATGGTCCCCCCAGGCTAGGGAGAGGCTCAGGTATGCTGGAAGGCGGGTGAGACCGCTCTGTCACAGCCGCTGCCGCCGCCGCATTGCAATGCAGGGCCCATCACCGCCGGCCTCCTCCTGATTCCCTCACCCCCAGCCTTCCTTCAGGCTTGTCAGGAAGGGTCGGCTCGCGCGGGAAGCGCTCGTTTTTTCAAAAAACGAGGGGGGGAGGGGGGGCGGGGCGTCAGGTCAGCGTGCTCAGACGCCCACAGTGCCACAAAGTATGGCTATTTAAAGCACACTGTACAGGTGCTCTGAGCCTTAGAGGGACACAGAGCTGACAGTCGCATGTAAGGTGGGACACAGGCATTCCCCTGAGCTGCATTTACTAAAGAACACCGGATTGGGCATTTTGGTAGCAAGGCTTTTTAGCCAGACTACATCGCTCAGCAGTCAGTGTTCGTTTGATACCTCACACCTTGTTGCTTTGCACTATGGGTAGAAGAGGTTCAGGTACCCCAAGAACCAGAGGCACTAGGGGGTCTCGTTCAGGTTCTAAGGACCCCCTGTCTGCTACACCATCCCCTCCTGAGGGACCAGGGGCAGCTGGACAGGGAGAGCCATTGGGGTTAGGGGCTACACTTGCTGCCGGCACTTCAGCCCCTGTGTACATTACACAAGAAGTTTTTTCCTCAACCATTACTGGATTAGAGAAAAGACTAATGGCCGTGATTACATCTTCACTTAGTGGAAGAAAACGCACAAGGCCTTCCTCTGCTCCCCAAGACCCTCAGACAGAGGAGCTCTGGGATAAAGGAGATGAATCCCTTTCAGAGGATCGGGATGGGACGGATGATTCCTCTTCGGAGGATTCAGGTGGAGAGGGACCCTCTGCGACTTCCCAAGAGGAGAAAGTCTTCGTGCAGATCCTTACTGGTTTGGTCCGCTCCACATTTAAGTTGCCCATACCTGAAACTGCTACAGAAACCTCTTCTGCTTTTGGGGTCACTGAAACCTTTCCAAGCAGCACATGCTTTTCCTGTTCATAATTTACTTGAAAAGCTGCTTTATTCTGAGTGGGATCACCCAGATAAGCGATTTCTTCCGCCGAAAAAGTTTTCTACACTTTATCCTATGGAAGAAAAATATATTAAGAGGTGGGGAATACCGGCCATTGATGCGGCCATTTCCTCTGTAAATAGTAGTCTGACTTGTCCTGTAGACAACGCTCAGATGCTTAAAGATCCTGTGGATAAAAAGATGGACTTCTTATTGAAAGATGTTTTTTCCTTAGCAGGATCAGTGGCCCAACCTGCAGTAGCAGCGATTGGAGTCTGTCAATACTTAAGAGACCATGTTAAGCAGGTCATCAAAGTATTACCTGAACAGCAGGCCCAGGGGTTTGCTAACCTTCCTGCGGCTTTATGCTATGCTGTTGACGCCATCAGAGATTCTATCGTGCAGACCTCTCGCCTCTCGCCTGGGTTGGTGCATATACGTAGAATCTTATGGTTAAAGAACTGGTCAGCCGAAGCACCATGTAAGAAGCTCCTGGCTGGGTTTCCCTTTCGTGGTGAAAGGTTGTTTGGAGAGGACTTGGATAATTATATCAAGAGGATCTCCTGTGGGAAAAGCACTCTCTTACCTGATAAGAAGAAGAGTAAGCATCCCTCTTTTAAACGGACTCTTTCCCCAGCGCCAGGGGCATCAGCCTCCAGGCAGCCACGACGGTCTCCTCCGTCTGGGGCAAGAAACAAGAGTCAACCCCAGGGATACAAGAAATCCTGGGGGAAGAAGTCTTCTAGACAAGACACTAAGGCCTCTTAATGAAGGGGCGCCCCGCTCGCTCGAGTGGGGGGAAAGACTGCTGCAGCTCTCAGGGCCCTGGCAGAAGGACTTCCAGGACAGATGGGTAATCTCCACGGTAACCTTAGGGTACAGTCTGGAATTCCAAGAATTTCCCTCTCCTCGTGTCCTCAGATCCGGTGTTCCCAGAGAACCAGAAGAGAAGCAGTCGCTCCTTCTAGCGATAGAGCGACTTTTGTCGCAAGAGGTCATTGTGGGGGTTCCCACAAAGGATCAAGGATTGAGACTCTACTCCAATCTTTTTATGGTCCAAAAACCAAATGGGGACGTCAGACCCATTTTGGATTTAAGAGATCTGAATTGATTCCCGAGGATGCAGTCCTTCCGTTTGGAATCAACTCGGACAGTAGTCTCCATCCTGCAGGGAGGAGAATTTCTGACATCAATAGGCATCAGAGATACAGGCCTACCTGTGCCCATTTTTCCTGCTCAACTGAAGTGTCTGCAGGCAAAGATCACTGCTCTAAGGGAGCTGATTTTGACAGTCAGGACCAAGAAGGGTCCTTCTGTCCGCCTTTGTATAAGGCTGCTGGGGAAGATGGTGGCTTCATTTGAAGCAGTTCCCTATGTGCAGTTCCAGGCAGGACTGTTGCAACACAGTATTCTGTCGGCCTGGAACAAGGAGGTGCAGGCATTAGACTTTCCAATGCACCTGTCGCATGCGATGCGTCAGAGCCTCAGTTGATGGCTCATAAAACCTGCAGAAGGGGAATTCCTTCCTACCGGTTGCCTGGGATCCTCTTGCAGGCAGGACGGATGCGTTGGTGATCCCGTGGCAGCGGCTCTCACTGATGTATGCATTCCCTCCTATTCTGCTACTGCCACGGCTCCTTCGCAGGCTCAAGCAAGAAGGGAAGTCGGCACTTCTGGTGGCCCCCATGTGGCCCAGAAGAACTTGATAAGCAGAAATAGCGGGGATGACGGTGGGTTCCCGGTGGACCCTACCGGTAAGCCCAGACCTGTTATCTCAAGGTCTAGTATTCCAGCCTGCCTTACAAGCGCTAGATTTGACGGGTGGGCTATTGAGACCCACGTTCTGAAAAGTCGTGGGCTTTCAGGTCCTGTCATATCTACCTTGATCAATGCAAGGAAGCCAGCTTCCAGAATGATTTATCATAGAGTCTGGAAAGCTTATGTATCCTCGTGTGAATCCAGGGGTTGGCATCCCAGGAAATATGTCATAGGTAGAATTCTTGATTTTCTACAATTAGGATTAGAGATGAAGCTGGCCTTGAGTACCATCAAGGGCCAGGTCTCGGCCTTATCAGTGTTGTTTCAATGGCCGCTTGCTTCGCATTCTCTGGTCCGAAACTTCATGCAGGGGGTGATGCGTCTTAATCCTCCGGTTAAGGTGCCCCTAAACCCCTGGGACTTGAACTTGGTTCTATCGGTGTTACAGAAACAACCTTTTGAACCAATACGTCAGATTCCTTTAGTCTTGCTGACGAGGAAACTAATATTTCTGGTAGCCATCTCTTCTGCTAGAAGAGTGTCAGAAATAGCAGCTCTTTCCTGTAAAGAGCCTTACTTGATTATACACAAGGATAGAGTGGTACTGCGCCCTCATCCTAGTTTTCTACCGAAGGTGGTTTCAGAGTTTCATCTAAACCAAGACATTGTTCTGCCTTCCTTTTTTCCAGATCCCTGTTCTTCGGAAGAAAGGTCACTACATTCTTTGGATGTAGTAAGAGCAGTCAAGACCTATCTGGAGGCAACCGCTCAGATTCGCAAGACGGATGTCTTGTTCGTGCTGCCAGAGGGTCCCAATAGAGGACAGGCAGCGTCAAAAGCGACCATTTCTAAATGGATTTGACGGTTCCCCCGTTTCAGATGAAGGCACATTCCACAAGGGCTATTGGTGCTTCTTGGGCAGTGCTTCACCGGGCCTCTATGGCTCAGATCTGCAAGGCTGCAACCTGGTCTTCACTTCATACATTCACCGGATTCTATCAGGTGGATGTGGGAAGGCATGAGGATATCGCCTCTTGGGCGTAGTGTGCTGCAGACAGCGGTACAAGGTCCTCAGGTCTGATAGCACCCTACCGGGTTGTGATTCCCCCCCCCTCAGTTGGCATTGCTTTGGGACATCCCATCAGTAATTTACTGTGGCTCTGTGTCCCGTGATGTCCGAGAAAAGAAAATAGGATTTTTTTATTACAGCTTACCTGTAAAATCCTTTTCTTTCGACGGACATCACGGGACACAGAGGTCCCGCCCCTCTTCTAATACACCTATATTGCTTTGCTACAAAACTGAGGTATCCCTGGAAGGGGAGGGGTTATATAGGGGGTTGAACTTCCTGATTAGGGTGTGACCAGTGTCCAATACCTAGTGATACCCATCAGTAATTACTGTGGCTCTGTGTCCCGTGATGTCCATCAAAAGAAAAAGATTTTACAGGTAAGCTGTAATAAAAAATCCTATTTTTTTCTTGTGCTTGCTGCTCCATAAAAAAAAATTTAAGAAAAGTACGGCTTTCCTTTTTTTTTTTTTTTTTTTTATCTTAGCTGCTAATACCTAAAAAAAAATTCCAGCCCACTGAGAACTGCACCCTTTCTGTTAACCACTTCATACCCCACTCATAGTCAAATGACGTCCACAGGAGGGATCTCCCATCCTGGGCGGGCTTCATTTGACGTCCTGGGCTTCCCGACCGTTTAGGGGGCGGGCGGGCGCACCCGCCGTGTCACTCGGGAGCCGGTGTGAGTGCCCGGCACCCACGATTGCCGGTAACGGAGCCGGGACATGGATCTGTGTGTGTGTAAACACACAGATCCACAACCTGTCAGGGGAGAGGAGACCGATCGTGTGTTCCCAGTACAGAGGAACACTGATTGGTCTCCTGCCCTTGTGAATCCCCTCCCCCTACAGTTAGAATCACTCCCTAGGTAACACAGTTAACCCCTTGATCGCCCCCTAGTGTTAACTCCTTCCCTGCCAGAGACATTTATACAGTAATCCGTGCATTTTTATAGCACTGATCGATGTATAAATGTGAATGGTCCCAAAAAAGTGTCAAAAATGTCCGATGTGTCCGCCGCAATGTCCCGATAAACGCAGATCGCCGCCATTACTAGTAAAAAATAAAAATGCTATAAATCTATCCCCTATTTTGTAGACGCTATAACTTTTGCGCAAACCAATCAATATGCGCTTATTGCGATTTTTTTTTTTTTTTGCCAAAAATAGGTAGAACAATACATATCGGCCTAATCTGCGGAAAAAAATTGTTTTGGCTTTTTTTTTTTTTTTTTTCTAACTTGTCACTCTTCTTTTGTTTATAGCGCAAAAAATAAAAACCGCAGAGGTGATCAAAAACCACCAAAAGAAAGCTCTATTTGTGGGGAAAAAAATGATAAAAATGTAATTTGGGTACAGTGTTGTGTGACCGGCTGACCGCGCAATTGTCATTCAAAATGCGACAGTGCTGAAAATTGGCCTGGGCAGGAAGGGGGTGAAAATGCCCTGCACTGAAGCGATTAAAATAGTTTCATACCTGTGGGAGGGGCTACAGTGTTATCTGGAGTCATGCTGACTATGTGCACAGTCCATATTCCCGTCAGTACTTAAGGTACTGGGTGCTGTAGCGACCGCCAGCTGGATACTGGAACCTGTACAATAAGTAGATATTCGCCAGCACACCAAGGATCATCAGTTTCATCCAAACTGTTTGTTTTTATTCATGAAAGATCACAAAACGGTGTAGTGCAATGTTTCAGAGCCACGCAGGACCCCTTTGTGATGAAGGGGTCCTTTGTGGCTACGAAACGTTGCACTACACAGTTTTTTGTGTTGTAATCTATCTTTGAATAAAAACCGTTTGAATGAAATTGGTGTGCTGGTGAATACCTAGATGCCGACAATGTATGATCTGGATCCACCCCCTTGCCTCTCCTCTGTTTGACATCGGCTCTGCTCACTCCCAAGGATTCAGACAGTACACTCTGCTCCCCCTCCCCCCCCCCATCTCCTTCTCCCTCCTTCCATCTCCCTCCTCCTCAGGCTGTTCCAAGTACACAGACGCCAGCAGCAATAGCAGCACTTCAGTCACTGTAAGTTCTGAGAGGTCACTGAAAGTGCTGTGTATGAGTCTCTACTGCCTTCTGTCCCAGCAGTGACTAAAGCCTCGTACACCCGATCAGATTTTTGGACGAACGTTTGTCCATTTTTTGTTGCATGCTAGTCTCATATCGAAAGTGAAGAGGTTACTCGCCATACGATAATTTTCGTACGACAGAATTCAACTTCAGACGTGACATAATCTGTTTGAATAGTTTTGTATGTATTCTTTCGTTTCTGATTATGTCTTGCTCTTACGTTTTTTTTTTTTCGGACGAAAACCATAATAATTAAATGAAAATCGGACATTATCTTCACATCCGACAAAAATGTTATAGTCTGCACATCCAGCTTTTGTCGTACGAAAAATCGGAATTGGCTGTGGAAAGCACCGTACTAACGTTCCGAAAATCAACAGATCGTTCGGCGGACAAAATTTACTTCCGATTTTCGTATCGTGTGTACAGGCCTTTTAGACTGTAATATTTACGATCTTGCCAAGCAGACTCTGTTTTCTGTGTGAGGTCATGTTACCATATATACAGAGCTATGTGACCAACATGCTAACTCTAGTTTGCTGCTTTGATGTGTGCCAATGCAAGAAGCTTGGCCACATCTCCCAGGGAAGGAGGGACAGAAAAAAGGCGGGGGGGGGGGGGGGGTTGCTGAAGTTGTATCCACCCCTCTATACTTTCAAATGCCTAATGGAGCGTTACTGGGTGCTACGTGAAAGATGAAGTGCACCTGGTGGAAAAACAAAAGGAGGTAGGAAAGGGAACAGCTGATTTGTTATGATGGTAAAATTTTGTTAATTATTTCACCTGTCCCATACTCTTCCTTTAAATAGAGATTTGCTCTGTAACCACTGGAAGATGGTCTGTAGACACCTTGCTCCCTTTGTAAAGCTTTGTGTATATATGGCTGCTCATATATTTTGTAAACTATACATCGAGATGGGGGTTTTCAAAACATTAGCAAAATCCGTCAACATAATTTACATTAAGTGGATCTCTTTCAAATGTATATCTTGGGATATAAAAAGCAGTATGGGTTTCCATTAATGTTAACCTTTAAATTAGAGCAGCAAGGGGGCTGCCATTGCTGACCTCCTAAAGATGTTAGTTGCCTGGCTGTTACGCTGATCTAGTGCTTTCACTAATGATTCAGAACTCGAGCATGCATATAGGGAAAGTAAAAGTAGTGTCGGAAGTTATCTGCACATTTATTCTGGGTTAGTACCTCCCAAGTATTAAAGGAAAAGAAAAGCCTCACAATAACAGCCAGGTAGTTAGCACTTCCAAAATGAGGAGTTGGCTTTGGCAGCCTCCATGTTTTTCTCTGGAGACATTTCTTCAGAAAGAAAAGTAGACCTCAAAAGGCTGATCATCGAATATTGGCCATCTCCCAGTCACAGATCTGGAACAAGTATGCAGATTGGGAAAATCAGAAGTAATTATCTGCATACATGTTTCAGGTCAGGGACCCCAAAAGCTGTCAGAATGACAGCTAGAAAATTGCCACTTTTAAATGAGGGTTTAGTAAGGGCAGCTTCCTTGTTTTCTCTCCAGACCTTTCTCTATTTTGACTTTTCTCCAGCAGGTGACCGTGTTCCACAGGAAACCACCAGGGATTATAATGTAAGACAGAACACGACTGTGGATGAAGATCCATTTCCAGGAAAGCTTCCAGAAACCCCTCTCCAAGCAGTGATCCCAGCTTCATCCTATAAGGTGAGGTAATGTCTGAGGATTTTGATTTAACTTTTTGAGTTTAGGTACAAGTTAACAAAATCCCATAGCAGTTTATAGAATGGACAACCTTCTCTGTGTGACATTGTATTGTTTTTGGAGTCCACTTGACTTCAATAGTCCTGGAAGGTTGCATACCTGTGTGGCTTCTCTTACTCTTCACATCTCTGCTGTGCGCTTTTATCTAAACAAAAACAGATAACCATATCAAAAGCAGAATTATAGAATGAGATTTATCTCTTGTTGCCACTAGATAGTGCTGTGCATAAAGCATGAATATAATCTACTGTATTGTTGGGGGGGGGGGGGGTTGATAGAATGATGAACTTAACGTGTGTGTGTGTGTGTGTATATTAGGGGTGCGCATCTTCACTGGTCTCACGATTCGATTCGATCACGATTATCTGGTCAACGATTCGATTCGATTCCGTGATGCATCACGATTACCGGCGAGCTCCCACTTCCGCTTGGGCCGCCTAGGCGGCCCTTCCACCCTCCAATCTTCTGGGACACATCACAGTTCCCAAAAGATTGCCGGCTATGCAGGACAGCGCAGTGAGACATGCGCACCCGGCTGTGAAGCTGCAAGCTGTCACAGCCGGATGCCCACAGTAGTATTGCCAGCGCCGTGGACAGGCGGGGGAGAGAAGAGAGGGTTTGGGTGGCCACGTCGCTGGATTGTGGGACAGGTGAGTGTCTTTTTATTAAAAGTCAGAAGATGCACTTTTTTATAGCTGCTGACTTTTAATAAACAAAAAATTTACTGGAACTCTGCTTTGAATTAAAAATAACCTCACTCCCTTAAAAAGTGCACTAATCCGGTGCACTACAGGGTACAGATATTCACACACACACGGCTGCTGGGAGGTCAGATGGGATAGAATCCACAGATGACAAACAGCCCTGTGAAGTTCCCTGTACTGTCTCTGTGCTGACCAGTGGCAGCTGGTGCTCAAAATATTTTTGGGGGGTGCAAACAAACTGAAAAATACTGAACCTCCCCCATCAAACGCAGCCATCTGTGCCCATCAAACGCAGCCACCTGTGCCCGTCAAACGCAGCCACCTGTGCCCGTCAAACGCAGCCACCTGTGCCCATTAAATGCAGCCATCACTAACCCCCACCCACCCACCACAATGCACGGGCCACCACTGGTGCTGACAGTTCCTTGGCATTCCTGTTTGCACCTTCCAGCACACTAGGAGTTAACAGTGGAATGTGCACAGGATAGCCAGGGACCTGTCAGCATGGAGCGAGAGGTGTACGGTTACTGTTTTTAAAGTTACTTTCGTTTAATAAATGTTGTGCTACTATGGATGATGTGCCCCCGCTGTATGTGCTTTTTAAAAAACGATGTCACTTCATACCGAATTTCCCCTTAGTACGATATGATCCCGCTCATGTGACTCCTGGCCCATCCTGCCCCTCTCCGCTCTCCTCTCCGCTCTCTTCTTGCGTGTCTCCTGAGTCCTGACGTCAGCAGGGAATTCTCAGTCCCGCCGACCATAGTTATTGTATCAGAAGAGAGGCAGGCGGGACTGAGAATTCCCCGCTGACGTCAGGACTCAGGAGACGGAAGAGGAGAGCGGAGAGGGGCGGGGCGGGCCGGGAGTCACATGAGCGGGATCGTATCGTACTACGGGGAAATTCGGTATGAAGTGACATCGTTTTTTAAAAAGCACATACAGCGGGGGGGCACATCATCCATAGTAGCAAAACATTTATTAAAAAAGTCATTTTAAAAAGCGGGGCTAGTCGTCATGACGTCACCCGACATCGATTTTCCGGTCCTTATACAGCGATGCCGCATCGGGGACACCCGAATCGCGATGCAACGATTAATTTCAGCACCCCTAGTGTGTGTGTGTGTGTGTGTGTATGTATGTATGTATGTGTGTGTGTGTGTGTGTGTGTGTGTGTGTGTGTGTGTGTGTGTGTGTATATATATATATATGTGTATGTATGTGTATGTATGTATATGTATGTATATGTGTATATATATATATATATATATATATATATATATATATATATATATATATATATATATGTATATGTATATATATATATATATATATATATATGTATATATATATATATATATGTATGTGTGTGTGTATATGTGTATATGTGTATGTGTATATATATATATATATATATATATATATATATATATAATATATTGTAGCAGAGCGTCCCAGAGAGAGCCAGGAAAAGTCCTGTTCGGGGTTTATACATCTCCCAGGCTCCTCTCATACAGGTTCAGGGATCTCTGATCCATGGTCCAGTTCAGTTCTTGGTCCTCTCCCCCAGGCTAATTTAAGCTCACCTGAGCAAGACAGCCCTTGCTCTTGGCCTGGGATACTCAGAGAACTTCTGTGTAAGAGTGCAAAAAGGTATGTGGAAGCTGACAAGCTGTAGGCTTGCTTAGCTTAGTAGTTAGGATCTGTAAATATTGTTTAGTTAGTGCCGAGACACGGCTAGGTTTTGTTTTGGCTATTTTGTTCCTATTTGTTTCTTTTGGAACACTGTACAGCACCTGTATATAGACTTGTAAATATCACAAATAAACACCGCACTGTTTGTCACTATTCCACTGGATTTGGTATCTGTGCCTGAGAGACTGCTCATCCCAGGGAGCCTGGTGCCTGCTACCTGTCCCCCCAGGTTACATATGGTGGAGACTGCGACCAGCTGTAGTAAGTTACTACTTAAAAGGCCAGTACCTAGAGTGACTAAACATGGAGGAAATCCTAAAACAATTGGTGATATCCAATGCTGCACAGCAACAATCCAATGCTGCACAGCAACAAGCAAACGTTGCACTGCAGCAAACAAACGCTATCGCACAGGAGCAAACCAAGGCGCTGTGCCAACAGATTGGTGCTGTACAGGAGCTATCGCAGAAGGCCTACTATGATTTGGAGTCAGCAGAAGCAGGAGACTATGAAAAGGTCAAGCGGGAAATCCTGGCGCGACTTGGTGTCACCCTGGCAGTTCGAGCACAGCGGGTCCACAGCTGGTTCTTCCAAGACGAGAGGCCCCCAAGATCGCAGATGTTCGACCTAATTCACTTGGTGAGAAAATGGCTACAGCCGGAGTCCCTGTCTGGGCCACAAATAGTGGAGCGTGTGGTCATGGACCAGTTCCTGAGGTCACTACCAGTTCCCCTGCAGAAGTGGGTGAGTCAAGGAGACCCCAACTCGGCGGATAACCTCGTGGAACTTGTTGAAAGGTACTTTGCTGCAGAGAACCTGGTCACCACCCCTACAGCCGCATGGACTTTCCGCCCAAAGCCACGGTCTCCCCAGGCAACCGGTAAGACTGTTCCAGGGGAAGTGGGTGGTAAGCATGGCAAGGAAATAGGGGGGAGGATTTTTGGTGCCAGGACTGAAGTTTGGCGTCCCAAACAAGGGAAGCTACTGCCGGTCAGCAAACCAAACTGGGGAAACATCAGGTGTTTTCGTTGCCAAGAACTGGGACATGTTGCAGCAAATTGTCCATTGACAGATGAACCAATGCAGTGTGATCTATCTGTTAGAAGGCAGTCTGTTTGCTGCTGTTTCATGCGCTGCAGCACCAAGTATGGGAAAACACATGTGCCAAATGACTGTTAATAATAAGCCTATTACGGCCTTGCTGGACTCTGGAAGTCTAGTGACTTTGGTTACAGCTGAGATGGTTGAAACTGTGAATTTGCATGCTAAAAAAGTTGCTGTGATCTGTGTACATGGGGATACCCGCGAGTATCCTATAGCCACTGTTCAGTTTAAAACTGGCTTAGGTACGGTGACCCATCCGGTCGGACTTGTGCCCCACTTGGTGCACGAGGCCATCATTGGTAGGGACTTCCCTAAGTTTTGGAAACTGTGGGATCGTCCCGACCCGGTCGCAGTAGCTGACTCAGTGACAGAGCCAGAACTCCTGGCCGCTACTGACAATATGGGTTCAGGGGACTCTTCTCAGGGCTCCCCAGGTTTTCCTTTCTCAGTTATGGCAGGAGAGCTGGAGGAGCCTGAGGAGGTCCCCACAACCAGTGGAGCTGGACAGCCATCTGCTGAATCTGAGCCTACGTTGGAGTTTGCTGACCTTAATGTACACAAGGAAAATTTTGGTACCGAGCAGAGAAAAGACCCAACCCTTGCCAGGGCCTGGGAAAATGTAATGGTGATTAATGATGTACCTGTCGAATCAGGGGACAGGCTCTGTTTTCCTTATTTTAGCAGCAATGAGGATTTATTGTATCGTGTATGTAAAAAAAATGATGAAGTGGTTGAACAGTTGGTGGTCCCTAAGCCATACAGACGGGTGGTGTTGGAACTTGCCCATGGGCACTTGCTAGGAGGTCATTTAGGGGTTGAGAAAACTACTGAAAGGGTGTTGCGCAGGTTTTATTGGCCCGGAATACAGAAGGATATTGAGAATTATTGTCAATCCTGTCCTGTGTGTCAGATGTCAGCCCCACTACAACACTTCCGAAGTCCTTTAGTGCCCTTGCCCATTATTGAAGTGCCCTTTGAGAGGATTGCCATGGACCTTGTGGGTCCACTCCCCAAGTCTGCCCGAGGTCATCAGCATATCCTCGTAATCATGGATTATGCTACCCGTTACCCAGAGGCAATTCCCTTACGCACCGCGTCTGCTAAAAACATTGCCAAAGAGCTGTTTATGGTGTTCAGTCGTGTTGGAATCCCTAAAGAAGTCCTTACAGACCAGGGCACCCCATTTATGTCACGAATAACTAGAGAGCTGTGCAAGTTATTTAAGGTGACGCAATTGCGAACCTCGGTGTACCATCCTCAAACGGATGGCTTGGTGGAACGCTTCAATAAAACATTAAAAAGCATGTTAAAAAAGGTTGTTGACAAGGATGGGAAAAACTGGGACTTCCTGATACCATACTTGATGTTTGCCATCAGGGAGGTTCCCCAGTCCTCCATGGGGTACTCTCCCTTTGAGTTGCTTTATGGGAGACACCTTCGGGGACTCTTGGACATAGCCAAAGAAACTTGGGAGGGGGAGCAGACACCCCATAAAAGTGTCATTGAGCATATCGCTCAAATGCAGGACAGGATTGCAGCAATCATGCCGTTGGTAAAAGAACACTTACTGCAGGCCCAAACAGCTCAACAGAGGATATACAACAGGGGGGCCCAACTCCGTTTTTTCTCACCTGGTGATAGGGTCCTGGTGTTAGTTCCCACTGTTGAGAGCAAGTTCCTGGCTAAGTGGCAGGGTCCCTTTGAAGTAATTGAAAGAGTTGGGGAGGTCAATTACAAAATATATCAACCAGGAAAAAGGAAGCCCGAACAGATTTACCACATAAACCTGTTAAAGCCCTGGAAGGATAGGCTGGCGTTAACTGCGAGGTCCCTCCCGGTAACGCCTAAGGGTACTGAGTCTCCTCTGATCCCTGAGGTCACGATTCCAGACACCCTGTCATATTCTCAAAAGCAGGAAACTAGAGAATTCCTGATAAGAAATAGAGAGAAATTTTCAGAGTTACCTGGCACGACTTCAGCAGTTCAGCATGATATTGTTACTGAACCTGGGGTCCGTGTCAAGCTAAAACCATACCGAATTCCTGAAGCAAGGAGAAAGGACATCAGCGAGGAAGTTAAAAGAATGTTGGAGCTAGATGTCATTGAGGAATCCAATAGTGACTGGTCTAGCCCCATCGTGTTAGTCCCAAAACCGGATGGCACTTGGAGGTTCTGTAATGACTTCAGGAAGCTTAATGCAGTGACAAAGTTTGACACGTACCCAATGCCCAGAGTGGACGAACTTATAGACCGACTTGGCAAGGCTCGCTATCTGACCACTTTGGACTTAACAAAAGGTTATTGGCAAATACCCCTGACTGGTAGCGCCAAAGAGAAGACTGCATTTGTGACCCCAGAGGGTTCCTTTCAATATAAAAAAATGCCTTTTGGGTTGCAAAATGCCCCCGCCACATTTCAGAGGGCCATGGACAGGACTCTAAGACCCCACCGACAATATGCAGCAGCATATCTAGATGACATAGTGGTACATAGCACTGACTGGGAGTCTCACTTGCCCCGGGTCCAGGCTGTCCTCGATTCCCTCTTCAAAGAAGGTTTTACAGCAAATCCAAAAAAATGTGCCATTGGTCTAGAGGAAGCCAAGTATTTGGGCTACACTATTGGGCGTGGTGTAATAAAACCTCAAGTGAATAAAATAGAAGCCATCCAGGAATGGCCACGTCCTGCAAACAAGAAGCAGGTCAGGGCCTTTCTTGGCATTGCGGGGTATTATAGAAGATTTATCCCAAATTTTGCAACTATAGCTGCCCCACTGACAGACCTTACGAAAGGGAGAGACTCTGTAATGGTGAAATGGTCCTCAGTAGCAGAGGAATCTTTCCAAGTCCTGAAGAAGGCTCTTTGTGCACAACCAGTACTGTACTCCCCCGATTTCTCCAAAGATTTTTTGGTTCAGACGGATGCGTCTGATGTTGGTATCGGGGCAGTACTATCACAGGTACACAATGGGGAAGAACACCCTGTGGTGTACCTAAGCAGAAAACTCAATGACCATGAGCAAAGGTATGCAGTCATTGAAAAGGAGTGTTTAGCCATAAAGTGGGCCGTGGACGCACTCAGGTACTATTTGTTAGGACGCCAGTTTGAGTTAATAACTGACCATGCTCCTCTGAAATGGATGGCCCAAAAGAAGGAGACTAATAGACAGGTGAACCGGTGGTTTTTGGCTCTACAGGATTACTCATTCACTGTAAAACACAGGCCAGGTGTTGAGATGGGGAATGTAGATGCCCTGTCCCGTGTTCACTCCTGTTGGGCTACAGGTGTTCCAACCCTGGGGTTGAAACAAGGGGGGAGGATATGTAGCAGAGCGTCCCAGAGAGAGCCAGGAAAAGTCCTGTTCGGGGTTTTTACATCTCCCAGGCTCCTCTCATACAGGTTCAGGGATCTCTGATCCATGATCCAGTTCAGTTCTTGGTCCTCTCCCCCAGGCTAATTTAAGCTCACCTGAGCAAGACAGCCCTTGCTCTTGGCCTGGGATACTCAGAGAACTTCTGTGTAAGAGTGCAAAAAGGTATGTGGAAGCTGACAAGCTGTAGGCTTGCTCAGCTTAGTAGTTAGGATCTGTAAATATTGTTTAGTTAGTGCCGAGACACGGCTAGGTTTTGTTTTGGCTATTTTGTTCCTATTTGTTTCTTTTGGAACACTGTACAGCACCTGTATATAGACTTGTAAATATCACAAATAAACACCGCACTGTTTGTCACTATTCCACTGGATTTGGTATCTGTGCCTGAGAGACTGCTCATCCCAGGGAGCCTGGTGCCTGCTACCTGTCCCCCCAGGTTACAATATATATATATATATATATATCTCTATATCCATATTAAATAACAATTATTTCTAGCCTACTCCTTTTAACTTGAATGATACTGACGTTTGTATTGTTATTACCCACTGTAGGCTTCCTGTTTTTCACTTCAAGAAGGCTTGCTTTATCAAAGTATAATGCAGCATACACACGGTCTGACTTTTCGACCGGACTGGTCTGACGGACCAAATCCGGCGGACAATCCGATCGTGTGTGGGCTTCACCGGACCTTCAGCGGACTTTTCCAGTCACAAATCTGACGGACTTTAGATTTGGAACATGCTTCAAATCTTTACGTTATAACTCTGCTGGACCCAGAAATCCGCACGTCTGTATGCTAGTCCGACAGACAAAAACCGACGCTAGGGCAGCTATTGGCTACTGGCTATCAACTTCCTTATTTTAGTCCGGTGTACGTCATCACGTACGAATTCGTCGGACTTTTGTGTGATCGTTTGTAGGCAAGTCCGTTCGTTAGAAAGTCCGTCGAAAGTCTGTCGGACAGGCCCGTCTGACTTTTGTTGCTGAAAAGTCCGACCATGTGTACACGGCATTACAATTAAGAAGTTTTCACAACTACCAGTCAATATAAAACTGGTGTTTAAGTTTTTTAAATTGGTGTCAGATTAGGCAGAGGTAAGAAGCTGCACAATTCTGACATGAGTAAAAACAGATCTACCACCCACATATAAGGCATACTCTCAAATCTTGTTGCAGATTACGTTGAAATCGGGTAAATTCGGTGGACTTGCAATCTTAAGCACAGTAGCAAGGTTTGCTGGTATGCATTGGCAGTCCACTGAGTGCTTTCTGTAATCAACACCCTAGTCTTCAGTCTTGGCTACTATATTAAGATATATTAATTTCATAAAAGTGTGTAAGATATGTGTAAAACCACTTTTGTCTGATATCTTCTAGGTGATGTGCCAATTTGCAGATGATCTGAGAGAAAAACTCTGTCTTATCTGGAACGCGCTATATCCTGTCTTAATTAGCTTTATAGAAGTTTTCATTGTGGGAGTGATTGATGCTGCTCTTGTCTTACAGCTACTAAAGTTGATTTTTCCATCAAGAGAACACAAGTAAGATTTATATAATATCTAGAAGTGTTGCATAGTTGGTAAGGTTGAAAAGACACAAGTCCATCAAGTCCAACCAGTGCGCGCTTTTATATCAATATTACATTGTATATCCCTGTATGTTTTGGTTGTTTAGGTGCTTATCTAATAGTTTAATTATCTATGGTCCCTGCTGAAACCACTGCTTGTGGAAGAGAATTCCACATTGTTACCGTAAAGAACAATTTACGCAGTTTCCGGTTAAATCTCTTTTCCTCTCATTTTAGTGAATGACCATGAGTCTTTTAAATGCTCTTTCACGGAAAAGTTTTATCCCTATTGTGGGGTCACCAGTACGGTATTTGTACATTGAAATCATATCCCCTCTTAAGCGTCTCTTCTCCAGAGAGAATGAGTTTGGTGCTTGTAATCATTCCTCATAACTAAGATCATCCAGTCCCTTTTATGAGCTTTGTTGCCCCTCTCTGTACTCGCTCCATTTCCAGCACATCCTTCCTGAGGACTGGAGCCCAGAACTGGACAGCATACTCCAGGTGCGGCCGGACCAGAGTCTTGTAGAGTGGGAGCATTATCGTTTTATCTCTGGAGTTAATTCCCTTTTTAATGCATGCCAATATTCTCTTGGCTTTGCTTGCAGCAGCTTGACATTGCATGCCGTTGCTGAGCCTGTCATCTACTAGGACCCCCAGGTCCTTTTCAATCCTATATTCCCTCAGAGGTTCTCTCCCTAGTAAGTAGATTCCATTCATGTTTTTGCCACCTAAATGAGTTATTTTACATTTTTCTACATTAAACCTCATTTGCCATGTAGTTGCCCACCCCAATAATTAGTTCAGATCTTCTTGCAAGGTTTCCACATCCCGCGAAGAAGCTATTGCCCTGCTTAGCCTAATATCGTCTGCAAATACTGAGATTGAGCTGTTTATCTCATCCTCCAGGTCGTTTATGAATAAATTAAATAGGATTGGTCCCAGGACAGAACCCTGAGGGACCCCACTTTTCACATTGGACCATTCCGAGTACTCCCCATTTATCACTACCCTCTGAACTCGCCCTTGTAGCCAGTTTTAAATCCAGGTACTCACCCTTTGGTCCATGCTGACAGAACTTAGCTTGTATAGTAAACGTTTGTGGGGAAACTGTATCAAATGCCTTTGCAAAATCCAGATACACCACGTCTACCGGCCATCCTTCATCTAGATGGCAGCTCACCTCCTCATAGAAGGTTAATAGATTTGTTTGGCAAGAACGATTTTTTATGAATCCATAAGATTAAGTTTTGATGAAATTCATATGCTATGACTGGCATTTACTATAGAGAATTTGTATTTTATTCATAACTTTTGGATAAACAAAATAGAAAATTTGAGTGTACATTAAAGACCAACTTTTTTTTTTATTCGCCCAAGGGGCTTTTAAAACAAAAATACCCACCTACTTCCTGGTGCTGTCACCAATAGTAATTTCTTTTTGCCAACAGTCCTCAGTCTTCCAGGTTGAATGATGGCCAGCAAGGGCATGTACCCTGCCTCCAGGAGTCCTTTATCTTGTATCTATTGTAATCACAAGAATACGATTTTCACAAATCCTCTTCCATGACAGCTGCTTGAGAGATGATTGGTTTTGCTTTCAACAGTAAACATAAACCAGAAAGAGATTAAAAAGCCTCTTCCTCCCTCTCATCCTCAATTGGTTTGTGTTTCCGACCATCTAGGAGTACACTTTGTCGTGTTTGTTTTGTTTCCCCTGGCTCTGATAATTGTGGTTGTCAGGCCCCCCTGAGGTGACTAGGTCCTGGTATGCCTGTGTTCCAGGTCAGGTTACTTGAGGATTTTTTCCTTTTGAAGACATGTGCAGGATCTTGTTGCTTGACATATGCAGGCAACTCCAGCAGCCTGTGTTTTTTTTTGGCCTGTTCCTTCTGATGCAGTAGTGGCAACGGTGGTCATCGGTCCCCGTGTGTATTTTTCCAGCAGTATAGCATTTCTATAAATGTCCACTGTATGGTAGAATAAGGAGGACCAAGATTGGCACTGGCTCCAGATGATGACATACTTTTCGGTGCGCGTGATTTGCACTTCTGTCTGCCCAACTAAAAGCATGGACATCCACACCTTGACACTGTTCTATTCTAGATTCTGATTGCCAAAAGGGGCTGAAATCAGGGCAGCATTAAACCAGGGAATTCTACAGGCTACAGTAGCAGAGGGCATACTGCTGAGGGTCCTAGGCTGTACAAAGGGCTCAGGCAGAAAGCCTCCTAATTAATCGCCCCTCTATGGAGCCAGGTGGAGAGCCATCAGGGACTAATGAACTCTCCTGGGCAGGCTAGGTTGGGGTCCACCTCTGCTTTAAGAGCTACACTTCCTAAGATAAGCCCATACCAAATAGATTGTGGTCATTGCTTTAGGTTACTAGGCATTTAGCAAGGCTTTTCTACTCATTGTATTTTTAGGGCAGTCTAGTCTATTAAGAATGTGGAGGTTGTAAAGTTAAGCTTTCTGATTTGTATAGCAGGATTAGAATCTGCCATTTTGCATAAGGGTTTTTATGATGTCCATGTGTGGGGTTTTGCTTCATTAAACCGATGTGCTTGGATTGGACACTTTTCATTATGTCGTTTTTGTTTTCTTTACCTTGTATCAGTTGTTTCACATGTGGTGGCTGCAGTTTGCAGTGTCATGGCTAATTGATTCCCTTATGTCTGTCAATATATGCACCTACTCTCCCTATTTCACCAGACGGACAAGCAATTTCTTCTTTCGGGCATACGTATGACTTGCCATTTCTATGTGTGCATCATAAATGTTTTATGAAACAAACACATTGCTTCATGCATGGTAAGCTCTCTTAATTGCTTTCACCTGCACCTAATCTAATTTCCATTTAGTTTTCACCTGAAATAGCACTAGACTGTAAGTTCCAAGGATTGTGGAATATGTAGTTTCTTTTTTTTTGTTTTTTTGTAGCTACTTCAGTTTTTTGTTCTTTTTGAGGTACTTAAATCAACTTTTTCGTTCATTTATTTCCCTCACAATTACATCATAGTAGCTTTTTTTTTTTTTTTTTTTTTTTTTTTTTTTTTTTTGCAGTCTTCCCTTTCCCCCTTCTGTAAACATTTTGATGATTTATATCGTAAATAAGTGCCTTTATTCTCCCAAACCCACCCTACCGCATAACCCTCCCTTTATTCTCCCAAACCCACCCTACCGCATAACCCTCCCACCCACCACCACCCCCACCTCCCCCCTATCTACCAGTAGCTTTTCCGGGCCTTTCTCTCCGCTACTCTTCTGTGTTCCAATTGGGTTGTCAACTCCCTCTAAAGATATCTGAAGAACATCCAGGAGGGTAGATGGAATGTAGCTTTAGGGTATCGTACGGTAGTAGATTACCATCCGGCATCACACACTGTAGCTTAGTGATGCCAAATCCAGCCCACACACTGGGATCAGGGATTGAAGAGAGGTGTGAGAACTTAGGGTTGCCCCAAAGTGGGGCATGGGGGGAGACCACCTGCGAGGGACATATAAACTTGGTCATCTGATCCCCCACTTTTACCGTGGTTGACATTGGTATAGTCATTGTGTCATGTGCCTTCAACCCCCTGAACACCAGGTTGCTTAATGCCACATAAGACCCCAATATGGCTGCCTCCAAATTGACCACGGGGGTTCGTACCCACCTGTGCAAACCACCAGCGAACCGTCGCCAAGACCGCCGCCCAATAGTATAGAAAGCAGGGTAGGGACAACCCCCCCCCCCCCTCCCCGGTGTTAACGGCATCTCTGTAGGGTAGATTTAGCTATTCTAGTAGTACAGCCCGCCCATATGTAGTTGCTAATAATCTGGTCTACTTTGACAAAAAAGGCATTAGGGATAGGGACCGGGGTATTCCTAAACACATATAAAAATTTGGGGAGAAAGGTTATCTTTTATGAGGTGATTCTGCCTACGAGGGGTAGTGACTTCCAGGCCTGGCACTTAAGAGTTAATTGATATAACACTGGGTATAAGTTATCATCTAGGTAGGAGGGAAGGTTAGTCCGCATGTCAATTACCAAATAGCGAAATTTAGAGTCCCAAGAGAGCGGGGATCCAATCCTGGGAGGATGTGGAGGCATACGGGAGAGGGAGAACAGGAGGGACTTAGACCAATTGATCTTGATGCCCGAGAAAACGCCAAAGCGGTCTATCACGTCTTAAACCACGTCGAGGCATTCCAAGGCATTAGGTAGGTATAACAGGGTATCATCCGCATACAGGGAAACCAATCAAAGTGTCAGGGAACCTGTAGGGGTGCTCGGATCAGTATGGCTAGTACGCCAGTGTGAAAAGGCCAGGGGGATGTGCAGACTTTTTAGAAGAGCAAGAGGAGGTGCTAGGATTTTGTGAAATGGAGAGGGCAGGGGATAGGCCAAATGGCAGAGCGACAAATTGGAAGTAATTTAGGAGAGCCCTCTGATTCTTCCTGTATTGTATTGTAACTGTACTGTCTGCCCTAATGTAAAGTGATGCGCAAACTGTTGGCGCTATATAAATCCTGTATTATATTAATAATAATTGTCTCCTCCTGCAAGAAAATGCTAATGAAGTGAATAAATGGGAACACGCAGGTGGGCATCCTAACTATCTATCAGCATATTTTGTGACAAGTATTCCCATCGTCTCAAGGAGGCAATTGCTGACCTTGTGAATTCCATGCGAAATTTTGGAATTTGAAAATATTTTGTTTCGGGATTTTAGGTCCAAGATGGGATGAACATCTTCATTGGATTTTGGTACTGTGAACAGGTCAGAATAGAATCTTTTGACTCTGTCCTGTAAGGCTACTTTTCACACTGAGGCTTTTTCAGGCGCTAAAGGGCTAAAAATACACTGTAAAATGAATTCCAAATACAGTTCTGGTTTCCTGATAGTTAAAACATATCAAGGTATGTCCTTCAGAATTGTGGGGTTACATTAATGGTAAGGATTGCAGGGTGACCCGGCCTTATCTGTTCAAGTCCCCTTTTCTGTTGTATTATGAGACCGTGAAGTTGATTGCAGATTCAGAAGAGAAAATAATAAAGTAATTAGGCCAAGAGTGGTTTCTCCATATAGAAAAAGAGGTCCATCACCTTAAGACACTAGCAAAAAACTGACAACTCAAAGTGGGGTAGGGGGGTAGGCCTCAAAAGGTTGCCAGGGTCCTGTGTTAAATGATTTAAGATACCACATTAGGCAAGAAAGACTCACAGCCTGAGCACTGTTTTGTCTCTATGTGAAACCAAAAAGGATTCCTTGCAGTATAAGGCCACCACTCTTCTTGCAGATGTGAACTACAAAGAAGGAATGTTACCAATGGGTTCAAACAACAATTTCTAAAGTGCAGAGAGAACCGGATTTTAACCTCACAAATTCACTGGGAAGTGAACAAGGGGAATCTACACGAGAAACTCCCTGTACAAAGGTCTTAATCAAGGAGTGTGAGAGACCAACAGTCTCTGAAACAAAATAGATAGAACAGAAACATGACCTTTTTGATGGTGATGAGAGCCAAATGCTGCACCAGACCTAGCTCTAGGAAGGAGTGGATTCGTCCCACAGAGAAATCTATAGCATTGAGGCCCGGAGCCTTAAAGTGAAGTATGTCTTCCATGTCAGGTGATAGATTTTGAGGAAAGTTGACTTCCTAGCTTTTAACATCATAACAATTAATGATTCAGAGATGATCGAGTCTCAGAACCTGAATTTGAACAGCCATGGCTTTAAATGGCGACCATAAAGCAAGATGGTAAATTGGTCCTTTTTAAGACTGAAGCAGGGCCGGACTGGCCAACCGGGATACCGGGAAATCCCCCGGTGGGCCGGTGGTCTGGCTACCCCTGCGGCCGCCGGCCGCTGTGAGGGCAGCGGCGCCTGAAAGAAAAATGGCTGCGGGGGCCGGGCCGACGTGCAACTGCGCAGGCGCCAGCGCTGTTCCGAGGTTGGCCGTGCTCGGGAAAACCCGTACACGCTCGGCAATTTTCGGAAGTGCGGGCGCATGCGCAGTGACACGATGGCGCCGAGCGGCGCCATTTTTAAAGGTAAAGCGGTTGCAGCGCTCAGTGTCTGGCGTCTGGTGGCCTGTGCCTCTTCCTGCGTCCCCCCACAGCCTCTGACCTCCTGCCCGCCCCCCCCCCTGCAGCCTCTGATCACCTGATCACCTGTCCCCCCCCCCCCTGCAGCCTCTGACCTCCTGCCCCCCCCTGCAGCCTCTGACCTCCTGTCCCCCCCTGCAGCCTCTGACATCATTGTCCCCCCCAGCCTCTGACCTCCTGTCCCCCCCCGCAAGCCTCTGACCTCCTGCCCCCCCCTGCAGCCTCTGACCTCCTGTCTCCCCCCGCAAGCCTCTGACCTCCTGCCCCCCCCCCCCCCGCAAGCCTCTAACCTCCTGCCCCCCCCCTGCAGCCTCTGACTTCCTGTCTCCTGTCTCCCCCCTCCTGTCTCCCCCCGCAAGCCTCTGACCTCCTGCCCCCCCCCCCCCCCCCGCAAGCCTCTAACCTCCTGCCCCCCCCCCTGCAGCCTCTGACTTCCTGTCTCCTGTCTCCCCCCTCCTGTCTCCCCCCGCAAGCCTCTGACCTCCTGCCCCCCCCCCCCCCGCAAGCCTCTAACCTCCTGCCCCCCCCCTGCAGCCTCTGACTTCCTGTCTCCCCCCTGCAGCCTCTGACTTCCTGTCTCCCCCCTGCAGCCTCTGACTTCCTGTCTCCCCCCTGCAGCCTCTGACTTCCTGTCTCCCCCCTGCAGCCTCTGACTTCCTGTCTCCCCCCTGCAGCCTCTGACTTCCTGTCTCCCCCCTGCAGCCTCTGACTTCCTGTCTCCCCCCTGCAGCCTCTGACTTCCTGTCTCCCCCCTGCAGCCTCTGACCTCCTGCAGCCTCTGACCTCCTGCCCACCCCTGCAGCCTCTGACCACCTGTCCCCCCCGCAGCCTCTGACCTTCTGCCCCCCCCCTGCAGCCTTTGACCACCTGTCCCCCCCTGCAGCCTCTGACCTCCTGCCCCCCCCTGCAGCCTCTGACCTCCTGCCCCCCCCTGCAGCCTCTGACCTCCTGCCCCCCCCTGCAGCCTCTGACCTCCTGCCCCCCCCTGCAGCCTCTGACCTCCTGTCCCCCCCTGCAGCCTCTGACCACCTGTCCCCCCCTGCAGCCTCTGACCACCTGTCCCCCCCTGCAGCCTCTGACCACCTGTCCCCCCCTGCAGCCTCTGACCACCTGTCCCCCCTGCAGCCTCTGACCTCCTGCCCCCCCCTGCAGCCTCTGACCACCTGTCCCCCCCTGCAGCCTCTGACCACCTGTCCCCTCCTCGGCCTCTGACCTCTTCTCGTCCCCTCCTCGGCCTCTGACCTCTTCTCGTCCCCTCCTCGGCCTCTGACCTCTTCTCGTCCCCTCCTCGGCCTCTGACCTCTTCTCGTCCCCTCCTCGGCCTCTGACCTCCTGTCGTCCCCTCCTCGGCCTCTGACCATCTCCTGTCGTCCCCTCCTCGGCCTCTGACCATCTCCTGTCGTCCCCTCCTCGGCCTCTGACCATCTCCTGTCGTCCCCTCCTCGGCCTCTGACCATCTCCTGTCGTCCCCTCCTCGGCCTCTGACCATCTCCTGTCGTCCCCTCCTCGGCCTCTGACCATCTCCTGTCGTCCCCTCCTCGGCCTCTGACCATCTCCTGTCGTCCCCTCCTCGGCCTCTGACCATCTCCTGTCGTCCCCTCCTCGGCCTCTGACCATCTCCTGTCGTCCCCTCCTCGGCCTCTGACCATCTCCTGTCGTCCCCTCCTCGGCCTCTGACCATCTCCTGTCGTCCCCTCCTCGGCCTCTGACCATCTCCTGTCGTCCCCTCCTCGGCCTCTGACCATCTCCTGTCGTCCCCTCCTCGGCCTCTGACCATCTCCTGTCGTCCCCTCCTCGGCCTCTGACCATCTCCTGTCGTCCCCTCCTCGGCCTCTGACCATCTCCTGTCGTCCCCTCCTCGGCCTCTGACCATCTCCTGTCGTCCCCTCCTCGGCCTCTGACCATCTCCTGTCGTCCCCTCCTCGGCCTCTGACCATCTCCTGTCGTCCCCTCCTCGGCCTCTGACCATCTCCTGTCGTCCCCTCCTCGGCCTCTGACCATCTCCTGTCGTCCCCTCCTCGGCCTCTGACCATCTCCTGTCGTCCCCTCCTCGGCCTCTGACCATCTCCTGTCGTCCCCTCCTCGGCCTCTGACCATCTCCTGTCGTCCCCTCCTCGGCCTCTGACCATCTCCTGTCGTCCCCTCCTCGGCCTCTGACCATCTCCTGTCGTCCCCTCCTCGGCCTCTGACCATCTCCTGTCGTCCCCTCCTCGGCCTCTGACCATCTCCTGTCGTCCCCTCCTCGGCCTCTGACCATCTCCTGTCGTCCCCTCCTCGGCCTCTGACCATCTCCTGTCGTCCCCTCCTCGGCCTCTGACCATCTCCTGTCGTCCCCTCCTCGGCCTCTGACCATCTCCTGTCGTCCCCTCCTCGGCCTCTGACCATCTCCTGTCGTCCCCTCCTCGGCCTCTGACCATCTCCTGTCGTCCCCTCCTCGGCCTCTGACCATCTCCTGTCGTCCCCTCCTCGGCCTCTGACCATCTCCTGTCGTCCCCTCCTCGGCCTCTGACCATCTCCTGTCGTCCCCTCCTCGGCCTCTGACCATCTCCTGTCGTCCCCTCCTCGGCCTCTGACCATCTCCTGTCGTCCCCTCCTCGGCCTCTGACCATCTCCTGTCGTCCCCTCCTCGGCCTCTGACCATCTCCTGTCGTCCCCTCCTCGGCCTCTGACCATCTCCTGTCGTCCCCTCCTCGGCCTCTGACCATCTCCTGTCGTCCCCTCCTCGGCCTCTGACCATCTCCTGTCGTCCCCTCCTCGGCCTCTGACCATCTCCTGTCGTCCCCTCCTCGGCCTCTGACCATCTCCTGTCGTCCCCTCCTCGGCCTCTGACCATCTCCTGTCGTCCCCTCCTCGGCCTCTGACCATCTCCTGTCGTCCTCTCCTCGGCCTCTGACCATCTCCTGTCGTCCCCTCCTCGGCCTCTGACCATCTCCTGTCGTCCTCTCCTCGGCCTCTGACCATCTCCTGTCGTCCCCTCCTCGGCCTCTGACCATCTCCTGTCGTCCCCTCCTCGGCCTCTGACCATCTCCTGTCGTCCCCTCCTCGGCCTCTGACCATCTCCTGTCGTCCCCTCCTCGGCCTCTGACCATCTCCTGTCGTCCCCTCCTCGGCCTCTGACCATCTCCTGTCGTCCCCTCCTCGGCCTCTGACCATCTCCTGTCGTCCCCTCCTCGGCCTCTGACCATCTCCTGTCGTCCCCTCCTCGGCCTCTGACCATCTCCTGTCGTCCCCTCCTCGGCCTCTGACCATCTCCTGTCGTCCCCTCCTCGGCCTCTGACCATCTCCTGTCGTCCCCTCCTCGGCCTCTGACCATCTCCTGTCGTCCCCTCCTCGGCCTCTGACCTCTTCTCGTCCCCTCCTCGGCCTCTGACCTCTTCTCGTCCCCTCCTCGGCCTCTGACCTCCTGTCGTCCCCTCCTCGGCCTCTGACCATCTCCTGTCGTCCCCTCCTCGGCCTCTGACCATCTCCTGTCGTCCCCTCCTCGGCCTCTGACCATCTCCTGTCGTCCCCTCCTCGGCCTCTGACCATCTCCTGTCGTCCCCTCCTCGGCCTCTGACCATCTCCTGTCGTCCCCTCCTCGGCCTCTGACCATCTCCTGTCGTCCCCTCCTCGGCCTCTGACCATCTCCTGTCGTCCCCTCCTCGGCCTCTGACCATCTCCTGTCGTCCCCTCCTCGGCCTCTGACCATCTCCTGTCGTCCCCTCCTCGGCCTCTGACCATCTCCTGTCGTCCCCTCCTCGGCCTCTGACCATCTCCTGTCGTCCCCTCCTCGGCCTCTGACCATCTCCTGTCGTCCCCTCCTCGGCCTCTGACCATCTCCTGTCGTCCCCTCCTCGGCCTCTGACCATCTCCTGTCGTCCCCTCCTCGGCCTCTGACCATCTCCTGTCGTCCCCTCCTCGGCCTCTGACCATCTCCTGTCGTCCCCTCCTCGGCCTCTGACCATCTCCTGTCGTCCCCTCCTCGGCCTCTGACCATCTCCTGTCGTCCCCTCCTCGGCCTCTGACCATCTCCTGTCTTATATCACGTCTGCAGTCTGGAGCGGAGTCAACAGTGGGAGTGGCGCAGGGATGGGGGTCATGGGAGAAGTCAGACATGTATGGACTGTGGAGAGGAAACTACAGGATAAAACCAGAGCCACCGAGCTGGAGCCGACTGAGCCCTGTACGGTGCACCTGAGAGGAGGTCAGTGACAGCGCCGCCAGGCCTACCTGAGAGGGGGGGGGTCAATACAATATTGTAAGGGGGCACTGATATATAGGTTTCCCCTTATATCAGTAAACCCCCGTACCTTAGTGTTTTCTTTCTGCAGAAGGTGGTCTCTGGTCACCAGAGTCCTCCCCACATTCCCAGAGTTCCCCTTTACATCATAGTCTGCAGGATTCCACCTTACAGTGCAAGGGGGAACTCTGATGTAAAGGGCAATGCTGCAGACCCTGATGTAAGTGAGAACTCTGATGTAAAGGGGAAAGCAATGGACTCTGATATAAGTGGGGTCTCTGGTCACCAGTGCCCCCCTTTTATATCAGAGTTCCTGCTTAGATCATGATCTGCAATGTTCCCCTTTAAGTCAGAGTTCCCTTGCACTGTAAAGGGGAATCCTCCTGATGTATGGGGGGACTCTGTGCTGGGTTATATTAATCTGACCTTCATGTAAGAGGATAAATATGGTGTTTGACTTTTGTTTAACTTAACACATTGCTAATAGCAGTTTATAGCTTAAATATTGATATTTGCACTGAAACCTGCCATTTACGGCACCTTTTTTTTGCAGTATCAGTAAAAAATGTGCCAGTAAATGCCATGATTTTTGCCAGTAAAAAAATAAAAAATTGCTGCTGTTTGTAAATTCCATGTCTCTCTTATCTATAGATAATACACTCTTCAAATGTGCTTTAAAATGCATGGTTTTCCCTTTTGTGAACAAAAAAATAACGACGTTATGCAGTTGGGCTGGTATAAAAATGCTATGGGGCTGGTATGAAATTATTTCCAGGGCTGGTTTTTATTCCCAGTCCGGCCCTGGACTGAAGACCTTGGATGATCTGGTAAAGCCCATGGGGCATCTGCCAGGTCAGAGTAGTTTATCTGTCTGGAGCATTAAGAATCACTGAAATGCCAGATGAGGAAGAGGATGCAGGATAGAAAAGGTATAGATCGGGGTGTATTGATTCCACAGAGTCACAAGAGCATCCACTGCTTCCTCTAGAAGATCCTTGATTCTGAAGACAAGCAGATTCACAACTAGCATTCCCCACCTGTGATACATGTCCTTGAATATCTTGGTGTGTAAGGACCACTCCCATAGGTTCATGACTTTGCCAGATGAGAAAGGCTACTTGCCAGTTGTCTACAGGTGGAATGTAAGAGGTAGACCAGGCTGTAACATGTTCTACCCTTGATATAGGATCAGATGTACCTCTGATGCCACATAAATACTTTTTGGTTCTTCTCTGGTTGATGTTCAACTAACTCTGGATAAGGTGACCCTCCAGCAGGATGGAGCAGCACTGCAAAATCAGCCATATCAACTGAAGGTACACAATTGGGAAATGAGCCTCCAACGACCATGTCCCTTGCACCAACCAGGGCCCAGGACTCTATCTGTCCTGATCTGTAAAAGAGAGGAAGAAAGGACTTCCTTGATTCCAGAACTGAATTCCTAAACCACAAAGCCAGGGACACCGTGGTCCTTGTTGCCAGGTGAATCGGTCTGTCCAGAAACTAGACTGACTTGTTCCACAATGACAGTGTTGTGTTGCAGAGGTCTGGAGTGGAACTTTGAAAACAGGACTGCCATAAATCACACCCAGAACTTTGCCAGATGACTACCAAACTAGAGCGCTGGAATCTGACAGTCTAAAGTTCCGCTGTGGTAGAAACACACTGTGGCCTGTGCCATGTTCCGAACTAGACCCAGATACTCCAAACAAGAATTCAGTTTCACCGTTGATTTCTGAAGTTTTGGCATCCAGTTGAACCATTGTACTAGCTGGACAGTGAAGGCTATATTGCCTGACCGATACTCTGCTGACTGTTCCCTCAACAGGAAGTTGTCTATCTGCAATTGGAATGCTTTGAGAGTGCATCAGGGCGAGCACTGGGGCCAACACATTAGTGAACACACAAGGTGCAGACAAGAATCTGAAGGGCAGTGCCACGAGCTGGCAGTGTGGAGGACCCACAGAAAAGCAAAAGCCGATGCACCAAAAAGACAGGATTATGCAAACCCATGTCCCTTGATGTCCACAGAAGTTAAACAGTCTCTTTTTGGATCCCGTTTAGGAACTGTGAACCGATTGGCGTAAAACCCCTGAAAATCTTTTGCCACAGGAGCTGGAGTGAAAACTCTTTGGTCCAGAAGACCTGAAAGAGCATGATAGAGACCCGATAATCTGTGCCTTCTTAGTGTGGCTGTCCAGCATTTTCTTGTTTTTTTCATCTTCTGTTGCAATTGGAGCCAACACCCGATCCACACCCAGGGGTCATTAAGCAGTAGGGGAAACACGCTTCCTAGAGTGACATTTTTCTATTACGTTTTGGACTGGATGCTCTTTTGCCTGCTTGGTTCCTGTTTTTCCCCGGTGACCTGCTGTAAGGTGTAATATCACACTGTGTATACCCTCTGCCAATTACTATGTATGAAAGTTCATCAGCGTCTGCATCTATTGATGTGAACTACAGCAAAACCCTTGAAGCGCTATTGGATAATCCATTGAGATCGGGCCAATGGGGGCCATACATTACAAAAGCCTGAAGGCGGGGATATTACGCTCCATGTTGTTGTTCCAGAAACTGGAGAATCTGATGGCTAAGGAGATAAGGTCCTTCTGAGATGTCCACACGTTGACTGAATATATTACTTTGGAACATATCCCTCGAAGTTTAAGAATAAAAAAATTCCCTACTTTTAAACTCTTTGATGATCATTCTAAAAAGGAATGGACCGACACATTATCTGCTTGTTCATTAAAATAATTAAAATTATAATTGATTCAAGAACCCAGGAGTTGGAAAAATTATAGGGTGAGATATCCACTATCCAGAAGTATTTATCTGCATTACAGCACTGCAATGATTTTTCCAACTTGGACTGTCGTTTAAATAATGCATTGGACAAATTGGAGAAGGATGTAATTGTGGGCAAAAAGGATAAAATGGCTAGAGATCAACTGGACTATGAAAGTAATAATGTTTAGGAAAGGAGGGCTTCTTCCAAATCTAATCGCAGACTTAAGCCTTTTACAACTAAAAAGCGGGTCAGTTTTTCAGATCCTGAGAATGACTTACTCAATGATACTCTGGCGGCCACTGCCTCGGACTACTCTCCCGAATCAACTAAGCGATTAACCGATGAAAATTGCCGGTAACCATCCAGAGTTTAAACAGCAGTGTCCAGGTGTCCAAAGCAAAAAGAAGACAGACGGCCCAAAAAAAGGTGAGCAGGAAAGAGACACCAATGAGGAAGGTAACGGCAGATACCAGCTTCAAGGCCAGGATCAGAAGTAACTGTTAATGTCAAATCTGTCACAACGACCTCTCAGTGACTGATGTGCCCCTACTGTCTAAAGGTTTACATTTTTTGCCCGAGTCATCATTTTGATCAATAGTACTATATTAGATGTCAATAAATTTGTACGCACATTAATTCTTAAACATTATTTTGACACTTCGAGTCAAACACTTCGTAAGTCCCGCCATACGCGTTTCATCATCAGACGACAGACGTCATCAACACACCCCAGTAGACGTCTGACGAAACGCCTAGGGCGGGACTTACGTACGTCTTGCGTCACCTCAGGCTAGACAAACACAGGCTGTTCAGGACGGAACTCTCTCTTTTTTTCATGCTTAATACCTACCTTGTAAATGTGAGTACGACATTGTATCAGTCACAATAAAGTTTCCATATACAGTTTTACACTATGGGTATTCCTCCTCTCTTTTATGCAAACCGATAAACAACATTGCAAAGCACAGACCGCTGACACCCAGAATTGCTGCACAGTGGCACACACTGTGACCGCCCGTACCCCTGCAGGGGAAAGTGGATCCGGTGAGTGCAAGCATAATAAGAACACGCTGTTGAGGCACAACCACCAAGCCAGCACCTGGACAAGAAATTTCCCTTGAATTTGTCTTCCAAAGAGGAAATATCCCTTGGAATCATCCAAAAGACTTTTTTGAAACAAAAGTAAATTTTCTTTTCCAATAACACTGGTTTTTAGCACACAAGTCACTTTATATATCAGCACAAGTCACTTTGATGTAAATATTATCATTTGCACTATTTGCACCTTGTTAATTTACATTTGATATGCATTATAAGATTGCGGTTTTGTATTTATTTGAAGAAAGTAGCACGGTATTTTGAATTGAATAATTTACACTCAAGCAACATCACATAAAGGTATTAGAATAGGATCCTATATTTATAAAAAAACTTTTTGGCAAATCACTGCCAGAGACTTAAACACCTACACTCACGTTTTTGTTTTTCAAATACATTTTGTTCAATAGTATTATTTATAATCAGCACACATTGGGATTTTTTGTATTTTTTATATACTTTTTGTTGTTTATTTTTTCATTCTTTGACACTTACACATAAATAAAGGGGCTCACCACCGTAAAAAAAAAAAATTTAAAATTTTTATTTCAGAAGGGCAGTGCCATACCTACTCTTGATGTTTTATATGCCCTATGTGATTTGGAGGATCTTAATTATGAATCTAATCCTAGACCATTGGACTTGTCAGGTGATTGCACAGTCATTCCATTCAAATTGCGGTCTGATTTTTACCCTGTTAATTCCTGTGGTAAGGATAATGGACCTCTATCAAAACGATTACTCCCCTGCTTAATAATCTTACAGATTTTGAGAGAGGAGCACTTCGAGATTTGAGCAGGGATGACCGCATAGTTATCAGGAATGCGGATAAAGGGAGTGCAGTGGTAGTGTTAGACTCATATAGAAATTAAGCCATATGCCAGCTCTCTAACAGCAACACCTATTTAAAACTTAGAGGGGATTCTACACCTTTGTTTAAAAAAAAGATTTGTGTGGGTTGTTAGAGCGGTTAAGGCAGGCATTTTCACTTCACAGGAGAAAGATGTTTATCTCTGAAGCGACCATCATGCCCATTTCTCACCACCTACTTAAAGTACATAAGGGGTTATGCCCATTATCGGGTAGACCTATTGTGGCAGGTATTGGGTCTCTTAACGAACAATTGGGCCAATGGGTCGATCATCAACTGCAATCTCTTGTGTCTGAATTGCCGGAATTTCTTACAGACACTATGCAGCGGCTTATTGACATCCAGGATTATAGATGGAGTTCAGATTTTGTATGGATTACTTGTGATATCAGAAGTTTATATTCATCCATCCCTCACTCTCTGTGGCTTCAAGTGGTGTCTTTTTTTCTTGAAGCACTTCAGTAATTATTCACTTTATGCACTAGGAATTTTTCCTGCTTCGTTTGGAGTATTTCTTAACTCATTTTTATTATGTTCGATGGGGACTACTACCTCCAAAAATGTGAAGCCTCTATGGGAGCTAAGTGCTCCCCCTCCCTGGCCAATATCTACATGGGATGGTAGGAGAGGTCCCGCATTTTGGGGCTGGCTGTCCCTATTGTTCAGCGATAAAGTTTTTCTGTCGCTACATTGATGACCTGCTCTTTATCTGCACCAGAGAGGTGGGCAATTTAGGTAATTGGCTTCTATGTCTCAATGACAATAATCTCATTCTGCATTTAACAGGCCGCATGGACACTGGGTCCATGGAATTCCTGGATGTCACTCTTGTAGGGGAATGCGATAGGATAGTATTTAACTCTTTAGGAAACCCTCAGCTTGTAACACTCTATTGAGAGCGGACTTAGGCCACTCTAAGCACACTATAAGGGGTATACCGGTGGGACAATTTTTGAGGCTTAGGCGTATATGTAGTAATGATTCAGTTCCGGATGGAGGCTCTGAATATGAAATTACGCTTTAAAGATAGAGGGTATTCGAACTCCATTCTAAACCGGGCTGTTAATATCACCACCAATATGGCTAGGGAGGATTTACAAAGAAGTAATAATGACAACAAATACAAAAGAAGTCATTCTAAGTCCAGTGAGGTCCCTGTGTTTTCAACCCCCTATAGTGCTGAATTTGGTAAGATCGAACATATAGTAAGGAAGTATCTTCCAGTTTTGCATAAAGATTCTGTTTGTGCCCAAAAGGGATAAAAACTGTCTCCAGTAGGGCACCTAACTATAGATGGAACTTTGTCACCTAGCTTATTTACCAGTAATATATGCCTTTCCCATTGGCTACAACTTAAAGGTTATTTTCAGTGCGGATGGATGTCCATGCTGCATTCATATCGAGAATATCCAATTCTACGAATAATATTTATTTCGATGAACAAAATATGTTTTTGCCCCTAGGCAGTCATTTACATCTTTTTGTATTTACTTTTTATATTTGCATTTTTTTTTTGTATTTTCTACATTCTTAATACACAGTGCTGTGTTGTGTTATCTTTTCTCCATACAGTGACAGGTTGTTGTGTTCAATGATTTTCTGTGTCAGATGATGTGGACTATTGTGGCCATTTGAATTTTATTTGAGTTATGTCATATTACACGCTTTTGAATTTTTCAATAATGCAGTGGGTTTAACTATCACTATGTATATATTGTCCACTATATAAGTGCAGACACTGGCAAAAGCTTCTTTTGCCACTTTTTTTTCTGTATACCTACACTGCACTTGTGCTATATTATTGAAAAGTGGATACATGATTGCTTATTGAACTTTTTTAGGTGTCATAACAACTATTAAAAGATATTTCTTTAAGTATGTTTTGTTTTATGGTATAGTAGTATGTTTTATATATCTTTTTCTATGGTGGTTTAAGCTAAATAACTGATTGACGCCTTAATGGATACATGTTGATGTTGATGTTATCTACTGATTGGATAATTACCTTTTTTAGAATGCTTTACAAGTTGTTGAATATATCCATTCCTACATCCAGAACTTCAACTATGAGTAAGCACCAGTTTGGGCTGTGAAACATGTTAGCTGGCATGTAGTTCATCATCTTTGCTGTATGTCAATTGTGTTCTCATTACGTGGAAATAAAGAAGTTTGCGTCGGAGTGTGGCTGTCCAGCATTGTCTTGGTTTCCTCAGGAGCATTCACCCATTTGATGGTTGCTTTAAGGCACTGTCGCATTAACAGTGGGGGCAGTGCTCTCCCCGCCCCAACAGGTTGATCCCCCTAGTTTTAAAATCGTATGCACCACATCACTAAGACTCAACGGTCTCTTTAACTTGGGAGCAACTGCAGAACTACTCCAACTCCTCAGAGAAAAGCTTGTCTGTGAGGGACTGGAGCAACTCAGAATCATACAGAGTCTCAGTGGCTGCCAATGCCTTGAAGCAGTCCAGATACAGAATCTGCAGGGGAAGACATAGGAGTGAACTTATGGCCTCTGCGAACATTTTGGACCATAAAGTCTTGCATGACTGTAGTAAAAGTCAGCTGAGAGGGCAGGGAAGCCAGCCACACCTGACAGAACTAAGGAGAACTCCTGAAGATCGGATAGATTCTAGGAGCAGAGGGCAACATGATTTAAGGCTGTAGATGTCATCTGCATTAATAGAATCACTGCAAGTGCCATTTGTAGAGTGTGAGCTGGGGACACCCAGTACAGCATGACTGTTCCATCTGTGGTTTTGGATTCAGAAAGGTTCTAACTGCATGGTGGTAAGGTGACTTTAGGCTCAAGGCCTCCTGTACTGACAAAACCAAGACTAGTAACTGGAGAGGATGGGATGGTCAGAGGTGACCAAAGTCATTGGAGGTGAGCAGCAAGTATGGGTTGAAGATCAAGTTGTGACTTTCCAAAGTGGGGAGAGTGCTTCCTCAATGCTATACAGCAAGAAAGAGCATGGGTGCACCCAGAGGATGATATCAGAACGATGATATCAGAACAGTGTTTAAATTTCTCCATTCCACTGTGGAATGGGTTAAACGTGCCCAGATAGATAGATGGATGGATTGATGGATGGATGGATAGATAGATAGATAGAATGTAAATCCTGATGCATGACCCAATTGGCCCACTCAGAGAATGAGTCTAAAGAGATGGGGCCCAAAAATCATGCCAGCGGCTCTGGACATTGAAAGAACTCTGTGGCTAACTTTTACCAGAATAGTCTGGAAAGTGCCTTAGTACCTAATGGTGGTTACATCCAGGCTAACCTGGAGACGTCCAGACACAGCACTCCGACAGCCAGGCTGAGTAAGACAATGCTGGATAGGTCACTGTGGTGTATACATGGCAATAGAGAGGAGAGGGGACATATCACATGCCCTCAACATGGGGGAGGTGCTTTAGGGCAGGGGGGACCTTGAACATTTCCTCCCCCACCCCAGCACCTTGGGCCTCTTCCCCACAACCCTGGCCGGTGGTTGTAGGGGTCTGCGGGTGGTGGACTGATTGGCATCTGGAAGTCCTCTTTAACCGCCTATGTGAATGAGTATGGGGTAGTACCCCCTACCCATTCACCAAAATAAAGTGTAAAAAGTGAGTAGCAGGTTGTCAGGACAAGTCTCATTGGAGTAAAGCAGGCTGTGTTCCCAGCATAGCTAAGGAACTGACCACACTGTGTTCCACTGTATTAATGTGGTCAGTTTTTAATATGAAAGCAAAGAGATTGTCAGGAACACCGGGGATGTCGCACAATGGAAGCAATACAAAGAGAACAGGATGCTTTGTCATACAAATACATGTTCTAACAGGCACATATCAGGAATATGAAATGTTGGATTTACATACTGTGCATATTTTAAAATGTTATATATCAGTCTCTTTTGAAGTGCCCTTCATTTGAACATGGTTCTGTAATGTCTGTCTTCTGTTTTTTTTATAGAGGAATTCTGCAACCAAATGATATCAAGGATTCTGCGTTGTATGTTCCCTTAATTTTAAGCCCTGAAGAAGTAACCGTGAAAGCACAGGAGGCTGGAATTATATAAAGCCAGTATTCCCCTCCGTTTCACCTTCAAAGGCCTGCATCCAGTTATGATATTCAGATTGGACTGTCTGACTTAAATTATGGTAACATTTTTTCCCATCATTGTAAGACTGACAAGTAATGTGCATTGTAACAGAAGGTATATAGGCACTCATCCTTTGAGTGATGACTTTAAACACTATTTCCCAGAGGCTAATTTCCACATCTATTATTTATGACATGGCCTTTACAAAGAGCCACGCATATAATATTCTCTAAAGCATAAGATGTGTTTAAAACTTCCCAGTGCTGTAAAGTACAAATAGGCAATGTCTGCCGTTAGGGTAGACTATGATTGAAAGCTTGGTGCAGACAATTCCCACCCAGGGGCGGACTGACCATTAGGGAACTTGGGCACTGCCGGAGGCCAGTAGGAGTAGAGTGCCTCCATCCCAAGGAATCTCTGCTTATCCCGGAGCAAGTTTCAGCACTGAGCTCCAGTTACTAGACTGACGGGTTCGCTAGGGTCAGGTACTCGGGATATCTTCCCCACATCTCTTGCGGGGTGCCTGGGCTCCCTCCCGCAGTGATGCCCCTTTGTATCAGCTGACATCTCTCCCAGCTGAGCCTGCACACCACACAGAGCTCACTAAGGATCCTCCTCAGACAGGAGGGGGAGGAGCGACATTAAACTGCAGGAGCCACACT
The DNA here is from genome assembly GCA_037952835.1 of Lithobates septentrionalis. Taxonomy (NCBI): domain Eukaryota; kingdom Metazoa; phylum Chordata; class Amphibia; order Anura; family Ranidae; genus Lithobates; species Lithobates septentrionalis. The sequence continues at coordinate 6,107,114 of JBBDGP010001308.1, forward strand.
GAAAATTTTGAGGTCTGTGCATAGTTTATGGATAGGGGAGGGGGTTGGGGGCAGGTAAGAAGTGATGGGAGAGGGGGGTGTAAGAGCATATGTGCTGGAAGCAGTGTTCGAGCGGAGAGAACATGTGCTAGTAGGGGCAGGTGGGTGGTGTGGGGGGAATTAAAATCCAAACCCAAGTGGTTAAAGCGATAAGGAGGCATTGTCTTGCCTCATCACATCACCTGCTTTAACCCCTTGAATCCCACACTAGCATGCTGCTACTGCATGCATTGCACATGGTTGCAGAGTGGGCCCTATTCACTTGAATGGGTCGCGATCACCCACTAAAAGCAACAAGGGCTATAATTCCTGCCACAGCATGTGTACATCCTCAGCTGCTGCCTCTGCAGCTAAAGGGGGTAGAGACCAATGTATGTAATGTGGGCAGTGTGGCAGGGACACAGAGGGGCCCCCATGAGTTGTCAGTCCGCCCCCGTTCCCACCTATCTGCTGAACACAGTAGCTGTAAATATACAGGCCTCCTTGTGCAGTTACAAGAAGGTACTAAATAATACTCTCAAGGCAGCCCATTTGTCCATTGATTCTTCAAATATATTTAAATGAATATGCATTCTGGGCAAGTTATAACCTTTATTTTACGTAAACAACATAGTTCAAAGTTCTTTCATGCTAAATTGTCTGTATGAAGAACTGTTTCTTTTGCTTAGAGTGAGCAATTATACTCGCCCTTAAAGCGGAGTTCCACCCAAAAATTTAACTTCTGCTTTAAGTGATGGTGACCCCCTGGCATTTGGCATGTCGGCTGGGCGCCCATAGTTAGAATGCTGGTGGAGAGGAGCTTCGTATGCCCGCATCGCTGGACCGTGGGACAGTTAAGTGTCTGATTATTAAAAGTCAGTAGTTACGCTTTTTGTAGCTGCTGACTTTTAAATGGGTGGAACTCTGGTTTAAAATTTTAGTGCCACCTAAAGAGTGCAAAATTAAAAAAAAAAAAAAAAAAAGTTTCAAATAACTTGGCCATGCTTTGTACCAGAAACGTCATTTTAAAGGGTTTATTACAGAATTAAATGTATTTTTTCTATTTACAGTAAAAGTATTTTTTTTAAATGAACAAGATTAAAAAAAGTTTTAAGAATGTATTTCCATTTGGTCTATGATTACAATATTGCAAAAAAGAAACCATTCTAATCTGCCCCCACGAAAAAAACAATGTATACAACTTAAGTAAAGACACTGTTTATGCTGAATAAATAGGCTTGTGGTGAAAGTAGAAATTGCTCAGGTCTATAAAGGTATGAGAGCTGAACTGGTTAAAAGTCTTGAAATTTTGTTCTAGCTAGTAATACCTCTCTTGTCCCCCACCAATCCTGTTTTACTAAGAGCTGAACCCCCCTTCATTTGTCCGGCCAAGACAAACCCTTGGATAGTACCACTATCCAGTGAGAGTCATTCAGTGGCTGATAAAACTATTGTGCTAGTGGAGTGGATACTGGACTTCAGCTGGTTTGGGCTCCGTGCAGAGGCAAGTCTTCACACAGAAGTTAGAGCCTTAACAGTTAGACTCGGTTCACACTAGTGCGTTCTGGTTGTGGGAATCGCATTGATTCCCGCACCCGAATCACACCGCTCTTGTGGGGCTGCCATTCATTTTGAATTCCCCCCCCCCATCTTCGCCAGCAGCGCAAGTTTTTAAAAAGCACCTTTTTGTGCATTTCATGCGGCACAGCAGCCCATTTAAATAAATGGGTGGCCGTGCCAAGCAACTGCAGGCCACATGGCCCGCTCTAGTGTGAACCGAGCTTTAGCAAAGTGAACTAGTGGTACTTACTCTTATGCCGCGTACACACGATCGGATTTTCCGACGGGAAATGTTGGATGTGATCTTGTTGGCGGAAATTCCGACCGTGTGTATGCTCCATCATACATTTGTTGTCCGACTTTCCGCCAACAAATATTGGCTAGCAGGTTCTCAAATTTTCCACCAACAAATTTTTGTTGTCAGACTTTCCAATTGTGTGTACACAAGTCCGTCGGACAAAAGTCCACGCATGCTCAGAAGCAGAAGCGCTCGGTCTTGTAAAACTAGTGTTCGTAATGGTGATATCACATGACTATTGTTGGCCAACATTTGTGTGACCGTGTGTATGCAAGACAAGTTGGAGCCAACAACATTCCACGGTTTTGTTGTCGGAAAGTCCGATCATGTGTACAGGGCATTAGTCTTTTTGAGGTTTTAAAACGAGGTCTTGCCTAACAGGTTTGTTTTTAAAATAACCTTTTCAGATATATTTTGTGTTAAGTTATTAAACTGTATATACAAAATGTCAGATTTGGTTCCTAAAATTGACTTATTTTTAAGCAAGCCAAATTTGTTTTATCTTGCCAATAAATGTAATGTAAAAAAAATTGTGTGTCACAAAATCTCTTACAAGACTGAAAACAAAGTATTGGTTTTTGACACTGTGCCATGTCTGAACTTCCGCACTAATTTATATGCAGAATGAACATTTTATAAACTAGTGCTACTTTTGCCTTTCATGCCCTGGATTTGTTTCACTCAACAATGTATGTTAGTTTATATTACCTTGCTCACTGTTAGTTTTTAAAGTCCTTTTTTTGCAAGCTGGTATTGTTTGCTTTAGTACAATTCATAAGTAAATTCACCAACAGAATTTTTCAACATGTTTTGAGCCCTGTAACCATTTAGCATAATGAAGGGCATCAAAAATGTATAGCTACTTCCATTAAGAAAACTAAAATCACCCTTTTCTCAGGATGGTGTTCTAAGTGATTTTGCTATCCACAGGGATAGATACATTAGCTCATATTTGTATTAATCAAAAGCAGGGAGGTCTTATTAAATCTTTAGTTTAATGTTTTGAAAGATAACCAAATGTTTAAAAAAGAAAATCAAATGCGATTTGTATCACTTGCTAATTTTCAGTTTTTTTGTTAAAATATATGAAACTGTAAAATTAAATAAAATGTTTTGTATTTACCATGACTAAGTTTTCTGATTTTCCCCCTCATGATTGTTTGTAGACTTTATAAACCTTTATACAGATTAACTAACATACACGGATTTGGGTTATTTTTACCAAAAAGATGATATTTTGGCCTACATTTATGAAGATAGATTTGTTAGCAAAATTTTATAACAAACTTTATTTTCTCGAATCGTCTTCCAGGGCAGCATCCGAGAGATAGGCTCCTCCTCCCTAAAACAGGAAACACATTAGTCCACCATTATAAATTTCACAGCCTTACCTGCGTGCCTCAGTTGTTTGTTTCCTCCGGACCCACAGGAGCTGCAAGAAACGTTTGTTATTTTTACTCTGTCTCTGTGCTTGTTGCAGGAGACCCCCTGCCAGCATCCCATACAGCCCAACGGGCCTTGGGAGGGCAAGCAGGAGCAGCAAAATCTGAGCAGTATTGCTCTGCCTCAGATTTCACCCCTACTGAGGGGTCTGCAATCATCCCCCCAGGCTGCAAGAAGACACTGTCATCTCCCCCATGCCGCTGCACTAGGGCCTGCTGCATTTTTTTTGGCAGGTCTGGGAATCTCCTCCAGCCTTGTGTCCGCGCTCTCTCCTCGGTCATGGCTACATGTGTAGTAGGGAAGGGGATGGACCTTACCCCCCCCCCCCCCACAGGCTGTCGTTGTGCCGGTCGGGTAGGTCGTTCTTACTTTTTTTTTTGTCCCTGGTGTCTCTGCGGCCGGTACCTCCGAGATGCAGAGCTGCCCGCTTTCCCCGCTCGCCGCGTATGGCGTCCTCAGTTCACCGCGGTACAGGCCTATCCATGGAGGATGTGTGGGGTGTACCAAGATGGCGCCGGCACGGTGTGTTGCGGTTCCGCTTCCGGGTGGCGGCCATTTTCCCATAGCCTATCTCCGGGAGAATGCAGAGTGGGACACTCAGGACTTCCGGGTCGGGAATTAAAAAAAAAAGTGTATATGTTTTAAAAAAATATATATATAATTATTCAGAGTGTCTCCCTTCCGATTAATTTTGTACACCTGGGAGGAGAATACCAACGGCAGTGGCATGTGCAGGTATATCCACCAACCTGCATGGGGTCAGCTGGGGGCGGGGCCGGAGCTTATGCAGGAAGCAGTTAAAAAGGCTCCTCTAAGCAGAGGATCCTGGTGGCTGACCATGTCTGACGCTTCTCCACCCTGCCCTGCAGATCCTGCGAGCCAGGACAGCTCCAAGGTAAGCCAGAATACTCAAGAGTTATCTCTGTCTTAACCTTTCCATAAAACTGCCTACTTACAGGCAGTCTTTGACCACCTACCTCACAGGGACCTTTTTTACTATGCTTGATTTTAGGCAAAGACCCCTGAGGAAAGGAAAGCGAAAGGCAAAACATGTGCTTCATGCGGCCACCGGCTTTCCCTTGAATGGAAAAAAACCCCAGAAATGTCAGAAATGCATAGACAAAATGGTGGCCAAAGAATCGCAGGGGTATTTGAAAGATCTGCTCAACTCTTTCAAGAAAGAAATTCAGAGCACCATGGCGCCACTACGCTCAGTTATTGAAAAATTGGAAGCGCCATCAAGTATTGGTCAGGCCAGTATCCCATCTACCAGCGGAACATGCGTTCCTGCAGGTAACAGGGAACAGGCAGAACAAGAAGAGGATTCAGATGAATCTGAATCGGAGGATGGAATTTGCTCAGACTCCGATGAGGAAGCTGACACTGCAGAGGGCAGCCTATTTCCCTCAGAGGACACGGATAGTCTTCTTAAAGCCATAGCTGACATGCTAGGCATTAAAGAGCAGAAAACCGCAAAGCTCACAATACATGACAGAATGTACAAAGGGCTACAGCCCAGAAAATCCAGAACATTCCCTGTACACCAAACCCTCAAAGACATAGTAAAAAAAGAATGGGAAGACCCAGAGAAAAAAACACTTTATACCAGCCACAGTCAAACGCAGATACCCGTTTGCAGAGACAGACACCAAAACCTGGGCTAAATGCCCCAAAGTGGATGCCTCTCTGGCAAAAGTCACAAATAAATCTGACTTAGCCTTTGACGACGCAGGTACCCTAAGCGACCCCATGCATAAGAAAATAGAAGCCCTCCTAAAGAGGGCATGGGAAGCAGGGGCTGCAAACCTGAATCTGGCTATAGCTTCCACCTGCACAGCCCGAACTTTGCTAATCTGGTTACCCAAGCTTCAAGAACTGCTAGAGAATGACACAACCAGGGAAGAGTGAATAAAAACCATCCCTACGCTAACCAGAGCGGCAGCTTTCCTAGCTGATGCCTCAGCTGAAACTGTCAGAATATCCTCCAGAGCCACGGCACTACTAAACTCAGCCCGAAAAGCCCTGTGGTTGAATTCTTGGGGAGGGGACATCTCTTCCAAGAACAGATTATGCAGGATTCCATTCACTGGAGACCTACTTTTCGGGCCTGAACTAGAAACAGTCCTGTACAGGACCGCAGCAAAGAATAAAGGTTTTCCCCAAACCAAAAAGAAGCAAGGGAAGGCGCCCTTTCGGCAATTTAAAAAATTTAACAAGCCGGGGGCAAAAAAGCGCTGGGGACAGCAAAACAAAAAAGGCAAGGGTGAATTCATCCTCAAGCCTCCTAACCAAAAGAACAAAAAACAATGACTGTCACTAGGTGGGGGGCAGACTTGCAGCCTTTTCCCGCCAATGGGAGAAGGCAACAAAGAACAAGTTCATCTTGCGCACCATAGTGGACGGCTACGCAATAGAATTCTCCACCCGCCCCCCCAACCAAATACCTAGCAACCATGCTGCCAAGGGACAACGATCGAGCAAGGGCCTTTCTAGAATCCCTGCAGAACCTACTGGATCAAAATGTGATTCGCCATGTACCTCAAGAAGAGGAACAAAGGGGCTTCTACTCCCATATCTTCGCAAAAAGGAAAACGTCAGGCAAGCTAATACTTATACTGAACCTCAAACCACTCAACCGAGGGATAAAATACAAGAGATTCAGAATGGAATCTATTTACTCGATCAGGAACATCCTGCCACGGGAGACATTGATGGCGACACTAGACCTACAGGATGCCTACCTACATGTCCCCATAAGGGAGGATCATCAAAAATTCCTGAGGTTCGCAATACAAGGGCCAGCAGCTACTCTACACCTACAATACGCAGCTCTCCCTTTCGGAAGCTCTTCGACACTAAGAATATTCTCAAAGATAATGGCGGAAGCATTAAAAGGTCTGAGACAGCAGGGTATTGGAATAATACCGTACTTAGACGACCTACTGTTCTTTGCAGACTCGGCAGAAATCCTAGAAAACAATCTGCACTCCAGTATGTCCTATCTGCAAAACCTGGGATGGATAGTGAATGCAGAAAAATCTCAAATGACCCCAAGCCAGAGAGTGGTATATTTGGGATATGTGCTGGATTCCAGACTGTCAAAAAATTTTCTAACAGAAGAAAAGAACAAAGAAATTACACAGGCAATAACCTCCCTTTTAGGGACCAATACCATAACAATCAGACAAGGAATGACCATACTAGGACTGATGACGTCTTCCATTCCAGCCATCACCTGGGCACAGATTCACATGAGACCTCTACAGAACTACTTTCTATCTCAGTGGGATGGCAGGCAAGCATCCCTAGACAAGTCCATTCCTGTCCCAACCACAGTCAAACACTCCAATGGTGGCTCAATCCACTTCGATACATCGAAGGGCACAGATGGGCTCAATCTGATCCAATCAGGATCACCACCGATGCCAGCGCCCTAGGCTGGGGGGCCCACATGGAAGGGCTCTGCTCACAAGAGAAATGGACATCCAAATGGTCCCAAGCCTCCTCAAACTTGAGAGAGCTAAAAGCTGTGGGGGAAGCACTAAAAGCTTTCAAGCCAGCGTTACAGGGGAGAGACGTAAAAGGTGCAATCAGACAACGCCACGACTGTGGCATATCTAAATAGACAAGGTGGCACAAATTCCCGAAAATTGATGAGGCTGACAGAGTCAATCCTACTATGGGCAGAAGCGAACATAAGGTCAATATCGGGTATCCATCTGAAAGGAACGGACAATACGCTGGCAGACTTCCTGAGCCGGAAAACCATAAGACGGACAGAATGGTCACTGAACCAAACAACTTTTGCTCAAATCACTCAAAAATGGGGAGTACCCGAGGTAGATCTATTCGCTTCCAAGGCAAATGCAAGATCACCAATATTTTTTTCCCTGGACCCCACAGATGGCAACAGCGGGGTAGATGCTTTCAACCAAAGCTGGAGATGGCAACTGTGTTATGCATTCCCTCCAACTGCCATAATCCCAAAGGTGATTCAAAAAATCAAGGCAGAGAAACCGACGGTGATACTAATAGCACCGCACTGGCCCCAGAGAGCATGGTTCAGCCACTTGAAAAACCTCAGCTTACAACATCAGCTGACACTGACAGACTGGACGGATCTGCTGTCACAGGGCCCAGTCAACTACCCGAATCACAAGATCCTGAGGCTTTCGGCTTGGTTACTGAAAGGGTAAGACTTCAGAACAAAGGGCTGTTAGACAAAGTGATCAATACCATCTTAAACAGCAGGAAGCCTGTAACTAGGGCTATCTATGAGAAAGTAAGAAAAAAGTAGAACCCAAAACATTGTCATACCTTCACTTCCAAAAACTATGGATAGTAGGAAGAGACACTTACAACAAACTAGATGTAAGAAACACGCTCATATCATATCTCGAAAGAACAAAGGAGTGGCGTAGAATGACCTCCCTTTTCGTCCTTTATGCAGGAGACAAAGGGAAACAGGCTTCCAAGAATACCATTAGCAGATGGAGAAGGATGGCCATACAGACGACCTATGAGGCACAGAATCTCACTACACCAAGTGGAATCAGAGCGCACACAACCAGAGCTTGGGCAACCTCGGTCGCAGAGAAAGCAGGGGCAACTCCGGAGCAGATCTGCAGGGCAGCGACATAGTCAAGCTTCAGTACCTTCGCAAAGCACTACCGTATAAGCCAGCTGTCCGACCAAGACCAAGCATTTGGTCGCAAGGTGCTCCAGTCTCTATCCCCACCCTAGTAAGTATTGCTTGATACATCCTCTCGGATGCTGCCCTGGAAGACGATTCGAGAAAAAAGAGTCAGGTACCTGGTAACTCTTTTTCTAAGACGTCTTCCAGGGCAACACTAGTTCCCACCCTTGAAATGACAAATACCAGGTACAGCGAGCGGGGGAGCTTTTGAGCTTACTGGGAATTCCTTCGGCGCTTTAATACAACTGAGGCACGCAGGTAAGGCTGTGAAATTTATAATGGTGGACTAATGTATTTCCTGTTTTATCGAGGAGGAGCCTATCTCTCGGATGCTGCCCTGGAAGACTTCTTAGAAAAAGAGTTACCAGATACCTGACTCTGTTTTTCCCCAAATTGCTCAGTATTTTTTCATTTATATACCAAAACAAACCCAGTGGGTATTAAATACCACCAAAAGAAAGCTCTATTTGTGTGGCAATAAAAAAAATAAATATTTGCATACAGTGTTGCATGACAGAGTAATTGCCAGTTAAAGCAGCACAGTGAATAACAAAAAATGGTTCAGGTCATGAAGGGAGTAAAATATTATGGTGGTTAAATAAAGGAAAGAAACTGCTTTAGAGGAAATCCTACAGTGCATTCGGAAAGTATTCACAGCGCTTCACTTTTTACACATTTTATGTTTTGTTACAGCCTTATTCCAAAGTGGGTTAAACAATATCCCATAATGACAACCATGAAAGAAGTTTGTTTGAAATCTTTGCAAATTTATTAAAAAAAAAAAAATCACATGTACACAAGTATTCACAGCCTTTGCTCAATACCTTTTGTTGAAGTGCCAAATTACAGCCTCAAGTCTTTTTAAATATGATGCTACAAGCTTGGCACACCTATTTTTGGGCAGTTTGTCCCATTCTTCTTTGCAGGACCTCTCAAGCTCCATCAGGTTGGATAGGGAGCGTTGGTGCACAGCCAGTTTCAGATCTCTCCAGAGATGTTCAAATCTGGGCTCTGGCTGGGCCACTCAAGGACATTCACAGAGTTGTACCATAGCTGCTCCTTTGTTATCTTGGCTGTGTGCTTAGGGTCGTTGTCCTGTTGGAAGATGAACCGCCCCAGTCTGAGGTCCAGAGCATTCTGAAGTAGGTTTTCGTCAAGGATGTCTCTGCACATTGCTGCATTCATTTTTCCCTCGATCCTGACTAGTCTCCCAGTGAAAAACATCCCATGATGCTGCCACCACCATGCTTCACTGATGGGATGGTATTGGCCAGGTGATGAGCGGTGCCTGGTTTCCTCCAGACATGACGCTTGCCATTTAGGCCAAAGAGTTCAATCTTTGTTTCTCATGGTCAGAGTCCTTCAGGTGCCTTTTGGCAAACTCCAGGCAGGTTGTCATGTACCTTTTACTGAAGAGTGTCTGACGTCTGGCCACCCTACCATACAGGCCTGATTGGTGGGGTGCTGCAGGTTATTCTTCTGGAAGGTTCTCCTCTCTCCACAGAGAAACACTGCAGCTCCATCAAAGTGACCATTGGGTTCTTGATCGACTCCCTGACTAAGGCCCTTCTCCCCCGATCGCTCAGTTTGACCGGGCAGCCCGCTCTAGGAAGAGTTCCAAGCTTCTTTCATTTATGGATGATGGAGCCCACTGTGCTCATTGGGAACTTCAATGCTGCAGAAATTTTTCTGTACCCTTCCCCAGATCTGTGCCTCGATACAATCCTGTCTGAGGTCTCCAGACAATACCTTGGACTTCATGGCTTGGTTTGTGCTCTGATATTCACTGTTAACTGTGGGGCCTTATATAGACAGGTGTGTGTCTTTCCAAATTATGTCCAAGCAACTGAAGTTACCACAGGTGGAATCCAATCAAGTTGTAGAAACATCTCAAGGATGATCAGTGGAAACAGGATGCACCTGAGCTCAATTTTTGATGGTCATGGCAAAGGCTGTGAATACTTATGTACATGTGATTTTTTTCGTTTTTTATTTTTAATAAAGATTTCAAACAAACTTCTTTCACATTGCATCACTTTAACTGACAATTGCATGGTCGTGCAACGTTGCACCCAAACAAAATTGACATCCTTTTTGTCCGCACAAATATCTTTCTTTTGGCGGTATTTGATCACCTCTGCGGTTATTTTTTGCGCCATAAACAAAAAGAAGAGAGAAAATTTTGAAAAAACACATTTTGTACTTTTTTGCTATAATCAATATCCCCCAAAAATATATATAAAAAAATTTTCCTCAGTTTAGGCCAATGTGTATTCTTCTACATATTTTTGCTAAAAAAAAAAAAAAAAATAAGTAAATAAAAATCGCAATAAGCGTATATTGATTGGTTTGCGCAAAAGTTATAGCGTCTACAAAATAGGGGGTAGTTTTTGGCATTTTTATTTTGTTTTATTATTAGTAATGGCAGTGATCTGCGATTTTTATTGTGACTGCGACATTATGGCGGACACATCGGACACTATTTTGGGACCATTGTCATTTATACAGCTATCAGAGCTATAAAAATGCACCGATTACTGTGTAAATAACACTGGCAGTGAAGGGATTAAGTGTGTCCTAGGGAGTGATTCTAACTGTGGGGGGGATGGGCTTCAACCCACATTACAGCGATCACATGGAGCAGTGATATTTGTCATGACACAAAGCAGAATGGAGAAATGCCTTGTTTACATTGGCACTTCCCCGTTCTGCGGCTCCATAACACGATAGCTGGGAGATCGGCAGACATCGAGTCCACTGGTCCCAGTGTATGCGGCGGGCGCGCGCGCGCCTGCTAGCCACGGTTCTTAAAGGGGACATACAGGTACGCCCATTTGCCCACCGCTGCCATTGTGCCGACGTATATCGGCGTGCAGCGATCGGCAAGTGGTTAATCTATTTTGGAATAAGGCTGTAATATGACAAAATGTGGAAAAAGTGAAGTGATGTGAACACTTCCTGGATGCACTGTATGTACAACTTTTTTTTTTTTTTTCCTTTGTCTTTAACACAAGGGGAAAGAAATGTTTATTAAAAAGTTACCCTTTAAAAAAAATCAAAGGAAAGACAACTTGGTTTAAAACAGGCATCTAAGCCTGGTAATATAAAATATATACACACACAGTACATTCACATTTTAGTTGAATTATTGAATTAGTCATGTCCTAATAATATACTAACACGCTGAATGAAAACAGAGCTTTTTATTATTTATTGAATTATAGATATTACAAAAAACACAACAGGATCCAGTCCCAACACTACAAATATAATGAAAACAATTAGAGCACATATGCAAAATGCACAGAAGAATCAGTTACCTACCACCTGCATAGCAGGCTCCCTCTGGTGCATTTTTTTTATTTTAACGGCTACCACTTCCATGAATTGAGGCGGTAGGCCCCCGAAGATCCTATACAAAGAGGGTACTGATTTTTAGGTGCACATGACATGTGCTCTTTAAGACTTAAGGCAGAAATCCTCTCTCCCCCCATAACAAAAAATGGCTGTTCAACAAGAACCAAACTCTGCTATCCACTTTTCATATTTTTCAATGTCTGTCGCAGATACTGATTTAGAGACTTTCTTTAAAGCTGCCTCAAAATCCTCCATTGTGGTAGGCATGTGCATGTCATCCTTGGAAAGATTTCGAATTTCTTCTGGAGTAAGTCCTTCAATACGTCTTCTCATTGCCATCAAGGAAGCATCTCTGTGTACACAAGAATACAATGTTAGTCCAAACCACTATTTAGACACATTCTATTCATAAAAGTTTGACAGTCTGTTGTATGCAAAGTATTGGTTATTTACAGAATACCTGCATTGAATGAAATATGTATCCTTATAAGGATCCAGGTCTCTGGCTTTCATCATATCACAATCGCTACTCAAGTAAAAGCATACATATTCGAGCTTAAACTTCTTGTGTTCCCTACAAACTATTAGGCAAAGATACCAATTCATTCACGAATGAGCAAACTGGATGTACCTAGGGAGATCTAGAACCTGTCAGCCCTGGTTCACACAGGGGCGACTTGTCAGGCGACCTAGCTGCCCAACAAGTCGCATCCCGTTCTGTACTACGGAACCGTTCTAATAGGAGCGACGCAAGTCGCTCCGACTTAGAAAAAGGTTCCTGTACTATTTTTGGTGCGACTTCAGGCGACTTGCATTGACTTCTATACAGAAGTCATTTTGCAAGTTGCCACTGAAGTCGTGTGCAGGTCGCCTCGGTGAGTCGGCCTGCAAGTCGTGTTGCCCCTGTGTGAACCGGCCGTAAAGCCATCTTAGGAATTATGGTATTCACCTGCCTGGCTGTGCAGATTAGAGGTCGACCGATATGGGTTTTTCTCTGGCCGATGCCGATATTTAGAAATCGCGGTGGCCGATGGCCGATATGTGATGCCGATTTTTTTGGCCGATTTTTTTTTTTTCTTTTTTCCCTTCATCTCATAAAATCTAACAGTTAGACCCCTTTCACACTGGGGCGTTTTTCAGGCGCTTTTGGGCTAAAAATAGCGCCTGTAAAGTGCCTGTAAAACGGCTCCCCTGCAGTCTCAGTGTGATATCCCGAGTGCTTTCACACTGAGGCGATGCGCTGGCAGGATGTAAAAAAAAAGTCCTGCAAACGGCATCTTTGGAGCGGTGTATACCACTCCTGCCCATTGAAATGAATGTGCACCGCTGCCGAAGCGCCTGCAAAGCGTTTTGGCAGCGGCGCTTCAGGGGCGCATTTAACCCCTTCCTCGGCCGCTAGCTGGGTTATAAGCGCCCCGCTAGCAGCCGAATAGCGCCTCTAAAATGACGGTAAAGCGCCGCTAAAACTAGCAGCGTTTTACCATCAACGCATGCCTGCTCCAGTGTGAAAGCAGCCTTAAGTAATAAAGAATTTTTTTTTCATTTAAGCATTAAACAAAACAAACCTCCAATCAGTTCACTTGTATGTATAATTTAGAAAAAAAAAAAAAAAACACTATCTTAAATATTAACCACTTCAATACCCGCCCATAGTCATATGACGTCCACAGATGGGATTTCCCATCCTGGGTGGGCGTCATATGACGCCCTGGGATTCCCGGCCGCCTAGGGGGCGGGGGCACCCGCGATTGCTGGTTAACCGGACCGGCATGTGGATCTGTGTGTGTAAACACACAGATCCACAGCCTGTCAGCTCTGAGGAGAGCGATCTGTGTTCCCAGAACAGAGGAACACTGATCGGTCTCCTCCCCTTGTACGTCCCCTCCCCCTACAGTTAGTAATCACTCCCTAGGAAACATATTAACCCCTCCCCGCCCCCTAGTGGTTAACCCCTTCACTGCCTGTCACATTTACACAGTAATCAATGCAATTTTATAGCATTGATCGCTGTATAAAATGTGAATGGTCCCAAAAATGTGTCAAAAGTGTCCGATGTGTCCACCATAATGTCGCAGTCACGAAAAAAAATCGCGATCGGCGCTAAAAAAATAAATAATTTTATTTTTTTAAAAACGCCATAAATCTATCCCGTATTTTGTAGACGCTATAACTTTTGCGCAAACCAATCAATATACGCTTATTGCGATTTTTTTTTACCAAAAATATGTAGAAGAATACATATCGGCCGAAACTGAGGAAAAAATTAGTTTTTTAAAAAAAAAATTGGGATATTTATTATAGCAAAAAGTAAAAAAATTGTGTTTTTCAAAATTGTCGCTCTTCTTTTGTTTATAGCGCAAAAAATAAAAACCGCAGAGGCGATCAAATACCACCAAAAGAAAGCTCTATTTGTGGGGAAAAAAGGACGTCAATTTTTTTTGGGTACAACGTTGCACGACCGCGCAATTGACGTTTAAAGTGCGATAGCGCTGAAAACTAAAAATTGGCCTGGGAAGGAAGGGGGTGAAATTGCCCTGTATTGAACCGGTTAAATACACAAAAACAGGTAATCAAAACTTTTGGACGAAAAAAAAATGGGCTAACTTTACTGCTTAGGTTTTTTTTTAATTCATTACTGTATTTTTTTTTTTTTTAAATTGCGTTTGAAAGACCGCTGCGCAAATACCGTGTGACATAAAATATTGCAACAATCACCATTTTATTCCCTAGGGTCTCTGCTAAAAAAATATATATATATAATGTTTGGGGGTTCTAAGTGATTTTCTAGCAGAAAATACAGGATTTTTACTTGTAAGCAACAAGTGTCAGAAAAGATTTAGTCTTTAAATGGTTAAACTGAGAACTTCCACACGGAGTTCAGTCTATTGATAAAAAGAACCTGAAAGATACAAAGTATCTTCTGATCAGACTTGGCAGGCTGCCCAGAGGAGGAGAGAATCCTCTCCACAGATAACCTCAGGAAACTTGCATTAACTTCTATTACAGAAGTCATTTGCAAGTCACTGAAGTTACAATCGGCCTTTTTTATCAGCACAATCGGCCGATGCCGATTAAGTAAAAAACGCCAAATATTGGCCGATATATCGGTCGACCTCTAGTGCAGATGTCAAAAGGTTTGTCAATTACTGACTAGCTAAACAGAGTTTCACACGTTAGCAGGTAAAACATTCTGTTTTCCAGCCTTATATTCATATTTGCCTGGTAGGGATGGGCGAACAGTTCGGGCTGAACTTTGGTTGTTCGGATGTTCTGCGAACACCGAACAATAAGCAGTGTTCGGGGCAAATTCGAAAGACGCCGGAGCACCGTTAAAGTCTATGGGACACTAACATAAAAAAAATCAAAAGTGCTCATATTAAAAGGCTTATATGCAAGTTATTGTCATAAAAAGTGTTTGGGGACCTGGGTCCTGCCACAGGGGACATGCATCAATGCAAAAAAAATTTTTTTTAAAAAACAGCAGTTTTTTCGAGAGCAGTGATTTTTTTTTTAATGCTTAAAGTGAAACAATAAAAATGAAATATTCCTTTAAATATCGTGTCTGGGGGTTGTCTATAGTATGCCTGTAAAGTGGATAATTTTTCCCGTATTAAGAACAGTACCACAGCAAAATGACATTTCTAAAGGAAAAATTGTCAGTTAAAACTGATCGCGGCTGTAATGAATTGTCAGGTTCCAGCAATATAGATAAAACTCATGGAAAAAAAGAGCATGGGATCTCCCCCCCCCCCCCCCCAGTCCATTACCAGGCACTTTGGGGAACCCCGAACCAAAATTAAAAAAAAAAAAAAATTGCGTGGGGGTCCCCCTAAAATCTATACAAGGCCCTTAGGGTCTGATGTGGAAATTAAGGGGAACCCTGTGCCAAATTTTTTTTTAAAAATGGCATAGGGGTCCCCCCCAAAATCCATACCAGACCCTTACCCGAGCACGCAACCTGGCAGGCCGCAGGAAAAGAGGGGGGGACGAGAGCGCGTCCCCCCCTCCTGAACCATACCAGGTCACATGCCCTCAACATGGGGAGGGTGCTTTGGGGTAACCATCCAAAGCACCTTGTCCCCATGTTGATGGGGACAAGGGCCTCATCCCCACAACCCTTGCCGGGTGGTTGTGGGGGTCTGAGGGTGGGGGGCTTATCGGAATTTGAAAGCCCCCTTTAACAAGGGGATCCCCAGATCCCGGCCTCCCCCCGTGTGAAATAGCAATGGGGTACAAGTACCCCTACCATTTCACAAAAAAAAAAGTGTCAAGATATTAAAAAACGACAACACAGCTTGGGACCAGTCCTTTATTTAAAAATAAAAAAGTCCCACGATGTCCATTCATCTTCTTCTATCACGCCGCCCAGACCGAAAAATTAAAAAAAAATCCGCGTCCCACCCACTTCCATGGGAGGCTCCCACCGTCTGACGCTTTTTCGCTCGTGACAGTTCTTATAGAACTGAGGGCGGGGCCACACAGTGACAAACGGGTGGCCCCTCCCTCAGTTATATAAGAACTGTCACACGCGAAGAAGCCTCAGACGGCAGGAGCCTCCCATGGAGGCGGGTCGGTCGCGGATTTTTTCTTTTTTCGGTCCGGGCGGCGTGATAGAAGAAGATGAATGGACATTGTGGGACATTTTATTTTTTTAATAAAAGGACTTGTCCCAAGCTGTATTTTGTCGTTTTTAACATTATCACACTTTTTTGTGAAATGGTAGGGGTACATTTGTACCCCGTTACCATTTCACACAGGGGGGAGGCCGGGATCTAGGGATCTCCCTGTTAAAAGGGGGGTTCCAGATTCCGATAAGCCCCCCGGCCGCAGACCCCCACAAGGTGCTTTGGGGGGCTAGCCCAAAGCACCCTCCCCCATGTTGAGGGCATGTGGCCTGGTACGGTTCAGGAGGGAGGGGGGCGCTCTCTCGTCCCCCCGCTTTTCCTGCGGCCTGCCAGGTTGCGTGCTCTGATAAGGGTCTGTTATGGATTTTGGGGGGGACCCCTACACCATTTTTTTTATTTTGGCGTAGGGTTCCCCTTAATTTCCATATCAGACCCGAAGGACCTGGTATGGATTTTAGGGGGACACCCAATTTTTTTTTAAATTTTGGTTTGGGGTTCCCCTCAATATTCATACCAGACCCAAAGGGCCTGGTAATGGACTGGGGGGGGGGGGGATCCCATGCTCTTTTTTTCAATGAGTTTATCTATATTGCCGAGACCCGACAATTCATTACAGTCGCGATCAGTTTTAAATGACAATTTTTCCTTTAGAAATCTCATTTTGCTGTGGTACTGTTCTAAATACGGGGAAAAAAATGAGCCACTTTACAGGCATACTAGACACCCCCCAGGCACGATATTTAACCGCTTGCCGATTGGCTCACACCGCTATACGTCGGCAGAAGGGCACGTACAGGCAGATTAACGTACCTGTACGTTGCCTTTAAGAAGCTGTTTGCGGGCACGCGCGCCGCGACCTCCGTGAGTGTGATTGCGGGTCCCGCGGACTGGATGTCCGCGGGGATACCCGCGATCGCCTCACGGAGAGGAAGAACGGGGAAATGCTAATGTAAACAAGCACTACCCTGTTCTGCCTCATGACACTGACCCTGATCACAGCTCCCTGTAATCGGGAGCGGTGATCAGTGTCATGTCACACATGGTCCCCCCCCCCCCCCACAGTTAGAATCGCTCCCTAGGACACACTTAACCCCTACAGCACCACCTAGTGGTTAACCCCTTCAATGCCAGTCACATTTTCACAATAATCAATGCATTTTTAATTGCACTGATCGCTGTATAAATGTGAATGGTCCCAAAATCGCGCCAAAAGTGTTCGATCTGTCCGCAATGTCGCAGTCACGATAAAAATCGCTGATCGCCACCATTACTAGTAAAAAAAAAAAAATTATATATTGCGATTTTTTTTTTTTACCAAAAATATGTAGAATATGTATCGGCCTAAACTGAGGAAAATAATTTTTTTTAATATTTTTTGGGGATATTTATAGCAAACAGTAAAAAAAAAAAAAAAAAAAAGTTTTTTTCAAAATTGTTGCTTTTTTTTGTTTATGGCGCAAAAAATAAAAACCGCAGAGGCAATCAAATACCACCAAAAGATAGCTCCATTTGTGGGGAAAAAAGGACGTCAATTTTGTTTAGGAGCCACGTCGCACGACCGTGCAACTGTCAGTTAAAGCTCTGGTCTTTGGGCAGCCAAATGGTCCGGGGCTTAAGTGGTTAAAGGAATAATACATTTTTATTGTTTCACTTTAAGCATTAAAAAAATAAATAAATAAAAACTAAAAATCACTGCTCCCGAAATACGGCTGTTTTTAAAAAAAAAATTTGCATTGATACATCCCAAACACTTTTTATGACAACAACTTGCATATAAGCCTTTAAAATTGAGCACTTGATTATTCATGTTCGTGTCCCATAGACTTTAATGGTGTTCGTGTGTTCTGCCGAATATTTTGCCTGTTGGCATGTTCTGCTGCGAACCGAACAAGAGGGTGTTCGGCTCATCCCTTTTGCCTGGAGCACTTTGAGTGCTCTAAAGTATTCAAAAACACTTTCAAAATTTTGCTAAACAGTTGCATATATAGAATTATATTTAATGTATTATGGATATAATGAGCATGTGTAGGAATGAATGAAAAGATAAGCACTCAATAACTAAGGCCAGCCATACAGGGTGCAAATTTCTTTCCTGCAACCATGGATTGCAGGAAAGAAATGCACACAATGCCGACAGGGGAAATCGGCAATTGTTTTCATCCCCGCAGTGAAAGACAGTGATTATTGCTAGCGAATCTGGCAGGCTGGTCAGTCGATCAACTTGATACATTCTGCCTGCCTATTCCTGCTGAAGGGGTCAAGTTTCAAACTGTGTATTGCTGGCCTAAGCCTATTATGATACTATCCTTTCTTGCAATATCAAATCTCTTTAAAATGAAATGCTAGACTATTAATCCCTACCTAACTAACTAGCCATCACTGATATGCAGATACATGTTTTATAATACTTTATTAACCACCTCAATACAGGGCACTTTCACCCCCTTCCTGCCCAAGCCATTTTTCAGCGCTGTCACACTTTGAATGGCAATTGCGCGGTCATGC
Source organism: Lithobates septentrionalis (assembly GCA_037952835.1). Taxonomy (NCBI): domain Eukaryota; kingdom Metazoa; phylum Chordata; class Amphibia; order Anura; family Ranidae; genus Lithobates; species Lithobates septentrionalis. The sequence continues at coordinate 6,125,616 of JBBDGP010001308.1, forward strand.
TACACTGCACCCTAATGAAATTTTTATCATTTTTCCCCACAAATAGAGCTTTCTTTTGGTGGTATTTGATCACCTCTGTGGTTTTTATTTATTGCGCTATAAACAAAAGAATGGGGACAAGTTTGAAAAAGCACAATATTTTTTACTTTTTGCTATAATAAATATCCAATTTTTTTTTTTTTTAAAACAAAATTTTCCCTCAGTTTAGGCCGGTATGTATTCTTCTACATATTTTTGGTAAAAAAAAAAATTAAAAAAATTTTTTTTCAATAAGCGTATATTGATTGGTTTGCGCAAAAGTTATAGCGTCTAAAAAATAGGGAATAGATTTATAGCATTTTTATTTTTTTTTTTTACTAGTCATGGTGGCGATCTGCGATTTTTATTGTGACTGAAATATTGAGGCGGACATATCGGACACTTGACACATTTTTGGGACCACATTTATACAGCGATCCGTGCTATAAAAATGCATTAATTACTGTGTAAATGTGCGTGGCAGGGAAGGGGTTAACACTAGGGGGTGGTCGAGGGGTTAAATGTGTGTCCTAGGGAGGTGATTCTAACTGTGGGGGGAGGGGACTGACTGGGGGAGGTGACCGATCGGTGTCCCTATGTACAAGGGACACACCAACGGTCTCCTCTCCTCTGACAGGACGTGGATCTGTGCGTTTACATACACAGATCCACGGTCCTGCTCGGTTGCTGGGCAATCGCGGTTGCCCGGCGGACATCGCGTCCGCGCGCATCCAGTCCCCAATGACGCCAGCTTTTTTGTAGTGATGAAGTTTTCAAAGCATGTATTAATGCTTATTAGGGAAAAACCCTGCTTTCTCAGTCATGCACTTCCTCACCAGCTTTCTACCAACGACATTTGCAAAATCACTGTTATTGAAGAATGATAAGGTCAGCTTTCTGAACTTCTGCACTAATCACCTTCTTCCCCCATACAACTTTGCGAGAAAAGGACAGTCTCTTTATGGTGAAAAAATATATACTATTGCCAGACAATACAACAATAATCTTCCTTTTATACCTGTGTTTAACATTTTTATGTATGTTATTTAGCTGTGAAGGGCCACCCTTCTGTAAATATGCAAAGTCGTGTAACCACTGCTGGGATCAAAAGGTACCCCCCACAATTTGCATTAGCTTACAGATGTTACCTAAAGCACCAGAGCGCAAAGAGAACTTGTAGTTTTTACCCTTATGTTCTTGGTATGTTGCAGATGACTTTAAACCCAGCCTGGGCCTTTCGATGTACTCCAAGAGGGGTAGAATCCGACAGGCTCATGCAGCGGACCGAATCCACATAAGTGTAGCAAAAAAATATACAAAAACCATAGCGTAATACTGACAAAAATTGTTATACTAAAGAGAGTGCTCACACAAAATCATTAAAGGATCATAAAAAGCACCCCGAATGCATGGCAAATCCAGGGGCGTGAAGGCAAAAAAGGAAGTGACATGCAGCATGCAAAAGGTGATGTCCTTGATTAGGGACTTTAAGTTTATTTCTGGTAACCAGATATAATTGAACAGGCGAACACAGATCCAAGTAGGAAAAACACCCGGTGCTCTGACACAAGAGGCCGCTTACCAGATGGTAAACCAGTGAAGGTATAATCAGCGGTAGGCTTATGGCCTTTGTATAACCCAGAATGTAATCCTGATCAGAACTGTAGGGGTTCCTGCTCACCAAAAGATCGACTAGAAGAGGCCAAAAACGAAATTGTGGCGGCGTCACCGCGATCCCGTCCCAGCAAGCTCTTCACAAGCTCCGATCATAGGTATTTTATATTCTCTTCCGGGCTTCTCTACAGCAGGCTGACTCTCTCCTCCAGTGAATCAGGGACGCAAATAGTGTTCTCAAGAGCAGGCATTGCTGCCATGTCTGCAGGAAGGTGTTCTCCTGCACAGAGTCCACTGGGAGACTGTGACAACTCAGGGCAGACAAATCATATTGTCCTCCAATCTCATGAGTGGGTGAATGCGCTTAGTGATCAATATAGAATTTCTCCTTAGTAACCCACTCTAATTCTACACCCCTCTTGCAGTATTTCACATCAGTGGCACAAAGTTGCAGATAATAAGCATTCACGATCTCCCACTGATTTACTGCTGGGCCGGCTTGGAAATCCACATCATCAGCGTATATAAGGGAAAAAAAGACAGGCTCCACATAGAGTAATACTATTTTCCAAAGGATTTATTAATGATGTGTGTTGTCCATAGTCATATATATATATATATATATATATATATATATATATCTATATCTATATCTATATCTATATCTATATCTATATCTATATCTATATATAATTTTTTTTTTTTATAGGGTCACAAACACTTTAACCTTTTCCAAGGTCAGTAATGTCTTCACAAGGGAGGAAGACATTACTGACCTTGGAAAAGGTTAAAGTGTTTGTGACCCTATAAAAAAAAAAAATTAGATATATATATATATATATATATATATATAGACTATGGACAACACACATCATTAATAAATCCTTTGGAAAATAGTATTACTCTATGTGGAGCCTGTCTTTTTTTCCCTTATATACGCTGATGATGTGGATTTCCAAGCCGGCCCAGCAGTAAATCAGTGGGAGATCGTGAATGCTTATTATCTGCAACTTTGTGCCACTGATGTGAAATACTGCAAGAGGGGTGTAGAATTAGAGTGGGTTACTAAGGAGAAATTCGATATTGATCACTAAGCGCATTCACCCACTCATGAGATTGGAGGACAATATGATTTGTCTGCCCTGAGTTGTCACAGTCTCCCAGTGGACTCTGTGCAGGAGAACACCTTCCTGCAGACATGGCAGCAATGCCTGCTCTTGAGAACACTATTTGCGTCCCTGATTCACTGGAGGAGAGAGTCAGCCTGCTGTAGAGAAGCCTGGAAGAGAATATAAAATACCTATGATCGGAGCTTGTGAAGAGCTTGCTGGGACGGGATCGCGGTGACGCCGCCACAATTTCGTTTTTGGCCTCTTCTAGTCGATCTTTTGGTGAGCAGGAACCCCTACAGTTCTGATCAGGATTACATTCTGGGTTATACAAAGGCCATAAGCCTACCGCTGATTATACCTTCACTGGTTTACCATCTGGTAAGCGGCCTCTTGTGTCAGAGCACCGGGTGTTTTTCCTACTTGGATCTGTGTTCGCCTGTTTAAGTTTATTTCTGGTAACCAGATATAATTGAAGTCCCTAATCAAGGACATCACCTTTTGCATGCTGCATGTCACTTCCTTTTTTGCCTTCACGCCCCTGGATTTGCCATGCATTCGGGGTGCTTTTTATGATCCTTTAATGATTTTGTGTGAGCACTCTCTTTAGTATAACAATTTTTGTCAGTATTACGCTATGGTTTTTGTATATTTTTTTGCTACACTTATGTGGATTCGGTCCGCTGCATGAGCCTGTCGGATTCTACCCCTCTTGGAGTACATCGAAAGGCCCAGGCTGGGTTTAAAGCCACCTGTTTGACTCCGCTTACGTTCTGGTAAGCAGAATATCCTAAAGTTGTCTTTTATTATCACTTAGAAGGATCTACTACACCATTTGGACTCATTTGAATTTTCTCACTAATATTGATTGGACTCATATTTAGCGTGGTTTATTTGTTTTTTATTTTTGTTGGTGGGCCCCACTTCTAACCGCAGCTTATTGAACTTTATTCAATTTATATTTATCTTATTTAAGGTGTCAATTTATCTGTATTCACAAGCATATATATATATTTTCTTCACTGTCATTTTCCAAGCGCAATTTTTTGTTTTCTAATGTTGCAGATGAACCCTAAAGTCACCTTAAACCTGAAAATTATTTTATCAGGCGACTACCAGGGCACCAAAGTTCAGGCTGGGCTTTGACCTTCACGAGTTTTCCATTGTCGATTTGTTTCTGGTTTTCCCTATCAGTTGCTAATGTTTGGCTTTCCAATTTCATACATTCTCTACTCTGGGCATTATCCTCCGGAATCCCTTCTTTTACATTTTGTGACTTTCTATTGAGTAACTGCCTTCACGGCTCATTTCTGAATTTTTCAACATTAAAATAAAACTTGCAAAATCTAATTTTCCTTGCAGTACAACCTCCCTAGTTTGAAGGGCATGTATAGTGGTTTTGTATATGTTCTCTAATTATATGGTAAGGGAAAACAAGGTAAATATGAAATACTGCACGTGATTATTATGTGTTTTTACAGCTAATGTACAGCTAGATAACCTTTCTTCTGCCTCTTTACTATCTTTTGTAAAAAAGCCTGTTTACAAAACCTCATTAGCAGCAATTTGAGAGCTTGCATCCCTTATAAAACTACTCCATCCAAGGTTAAATCAAAATGAGTCTCAATCCAGGCAGCTACTTTTGTGCTATTTAGGTATCCCATAGTGTTCTGGGAATCCTTTGTCATGTAACACATTTAAAATTTGTAAAACGCACATTGTATACACATAGTAAAAAATAAAGAAAAAAATACCTAAAACCCTGGTACTTTTATTTTAAATGCTCCCTCTTAAAGCAACCAACCCGTATTTCACTTTTTGAAGCACAGGTCTCATCTCTACATGAGGGCCGCAAGAAATTAGAACATTTTCACTGAAAGTTTCCTTTACTATGTAAGTAACGGTACATTTAATTGTAATCTCCATATTACAATATATGAAGACATACCTGCACACATTAGTAATATCTGCACCAGAGTAACCTTCCATGTTATGTGCTATGCTTGCAATGTCAACATCATCTGCAATCTCCAGCTCTTTAAGGTTTATTCGCAGAAGCTCCTCTCTTCCTGTAGCTGAAACACAAAAAGGTAGCTTTTTCATATGTGTATCTTGATATATGTGATACATCAGTCTTCTTCTCTCCTCCTCCCCCCATTCCTATAGTACTTGGTAAAACCTCCCTTTCCCTTACTTAGTACCCATTCTTCTTTGATTGTATTTTTTGTTCTATATTATTTGGCATGTTTAAAATGCTAATCAATAGGTTTATTGATCATACTTTATATTACACGTAGAAAATCTATGCATATATTTGAACTAAAGATGTGATACGATGCATTGTTACAATTCCCAGCCTTAGTGGGTAACCTTGTGTTGCCTTAAAACCATGCTTTAACAGTGGTCCTCAAGGTCCACTAACAGCGCATGGTTTCCACAATGCCAGAGGGGCGCACCACTGCCATTAAGTGCAACTTCAAACGTAACATCTTTCTTTGCTTTAGCTTAAAGATCAGATTTTTACTGCCGCCTGTGTCCACTAGGAGGGAAGAGATAAAAACTTCTCCTTAGATTTCCCCATTGTCCCTGTGCCAGTGACAAACAGCTTAAAGTGACCCCATCACCACCGGTTCACTTATGCAAAACAGGTCATCTGTAAAAGTAGTATGTATGTATGGGGGTGTGTGTGCCGGTTAAAAAGCCTCTGCAAAGTACTTTACACCTCTGGGTGTGCAGAATACTTGCTCCTGCTCCAGACACTGTTTTTTTCCATGGTCTCATACATCACTACAGGATGTATGAGCCAGCTAGAGGAACCACAGGGGGTGGGAGAAGGTATTAGATCCCTGGTGCCCAACCTGCGTCCCTCGGACCTCAGCAGTCTGTAGTGGGAACGTTGAATATGGTAATAGCAGTAATCTATGGTAATAGCAGTAATCTATACTAGCCTCATGTTGAGTTCCCCCTGTAGCTCATAAGTTGACAACCACTGTATTAAACTCATCTGATGGTCGAATACTTACAACGGCTGGGGAGTAAAGCTATGGAGTGGCGACAGTCACTTTAACAGATAATTCCCTAAAACAAAATGGCTTTAAAAAGGTCATTTATAGGTTTAATATTTTAATTATACATTTAAAAGATCTGCTTAATGTAGATAATCCTGTTGAAGTGTGTAAAAAAACCTCTTCAAATAGTTTATAGTTATATACGCATATAGAACTGCCATATTTAATTAGGCTCAATAATATTTTTAACAGAGGAGTCCATCATACTAAATCAGAAATACAATACCTTTTTACAAGCTCGAATACTAATGATCAAAAACAAAACAAAAACACATAATTCCAAATCTCTAGTATTGGCAGGTGTGGTACTGCAAAATTTCATACTAACTACAGGGTAATGGAATGTAAATTCTTTTCTCCAAACGTCGTCTCAAAGCTTCATCAATATCCCATGGAAAGTTGGTAGCTGCTAGAACCATTACCATTCTGGATGGGTCCTCGTTCTCAGATGTACCACCTACACCTAAGATAGAAAAACAGTTTAAGAAGACAGTACAAACAATTATTTTTCTTAAATTTTTCAGCATATGGTAAAAAACCTAAACATTGTCTGTATCAAAACAGTACCCCAAATAAAGAAACCTTATGTCCCTAAGGAAAAAAAAAAAAAAAAGTGTGAAATTATAGTGAGAATTTATATCAATGTGTGTTACCATCTTTAAAAAAATTGGGTTTTTGTAATCATTGTAAATCGTTTTTTAGAGTGTATTTAGGGACATATGAACCTAAACCTTTGGTTATACTGTCATCTATAGAAGGACTGGACATTGGTAAACAAAGAACTGTAGGCCAGCCCAGGTTAACCCCTCTATTACGAACATGCTTCAGTTTTGTAGCAAAGCGGTACAGAGAGCATGATCAAAAAGAGAGGGGCGGGACCTGTATCCCTTAACACACTCCCAAGAAAATAATTTTTCCGGTGAGTACAAACATCCTATTTTCTTCTTGTTCATTGAGGGGCGCAGGAATTTAAAGCTCTGTGACATCCAAAAGTAGCCTAAATGAGGGATACACTGCAAACAACTGCTAACCTAAAGCCCCCAAAAAAACAGAAAACTGGGGACTGCCAAGAAGATTGAATGGTCCACTTAGAAATAGTGGAACGAGAAGCCAGAGCACGAGCACCTTTACAGGGTTGACCCCAAATTACAAAAAGAACAATCCTTCGTAAAAAAAAAAAAAAAGGGGGACAGATATTCTCAGTCGGATCTACATCCAGACAATAGAGGGAAATTGTCCTTTTGCTGAACTGGAGTCTGACAGAGGGAAAAAGGAACAATGTCCTGGCTGAGTTTAAATGCCAATACCCGTAATTAACCCACTTACCAACCAGGCCAATTCTGACATTTCTCTCCTACGTGTAAAAATCATCATTTTTTTCTAGAAAATTGCATAGAACCCCAAAACATTATATATGTTTTTTTTAGCAGAGACTCTAGAGAATACAATGGCGGTCATTGAAACTTTTATCTTGCACGATATTTGCTCAGCAATTTAAAAAAAAAAAAAAAAAATAGTAAAGTTAACACAATTTTTTTGCATAATGTGAAAGATGAAGTTACGCCGAGTAAATAGATACCAAACATGTCACGCTTCACAAATATGGGGTCAATAAGACCCCCCATCTCACCTCTAGGCTGGGAAGTCTGAAATCCCAAAGAAAAAAAAATATATATATATATATCTTGGCTTTTCAGCCGAGGCGGTGCCGTTTGTTTGAATGCAGAGGCCGGGCGTGACGTCATAACATCGCACCCGGCCTTCGACGATCATAGAGACTCCAGCGACCATCTGGTCCGCCAGAAATTTCTATGGTAAATATCCGGGGCCGGCGGTTCCGTTCTCCGACTCACCGATCACACGGTGAGTTGGTAGAAGCACCGGAGAGCGGCGGGGGGGGAGGCGGCCCTCCTCGCCGCCTGTAAGAACGATCAAGCGGCTGACCAGCCGCTATGATGCTTCTTACGGTGCAGGGAATCGGCGGCTGAAAAAGCCGATATCTGAATGATGCCTGTAGCTTCAGGCATCATTCAGATATCCCCCCACAAAGCCCAGGATGTCATATGACGGCCAGCCGTCAGCAAGTCGTTAACTGTGATTGAACATAAGGTTTAGTAATTTAACTAAACTTATCATCTGTGATAAGAATTATGAACAGTTCTGGGTGGAGCGACCATATGATAAAAAAAAAGTAGAGGTGATTACCATCCATCTGCACCAAAAGCTCTGCTTTAACTCTCCTGCTGGCTTCATGCTCTTCTGAGGTGCCTCTGCGGCTGCAAATGGAGTCAATCTCATCAATAAATATGGTCGTTGGGGCGTAGAATCTTGCCTAAATGTAAAAATTGCAGTTAGAATAAAAATATTTTAAAACCTTAAAAAAAAAGTAAGCTTTATAGTTGGACTCTATACAAACAGTTGAACAAACCAGAAAACATATTTAGGAGCAGTTTTACCTGCCAAAGAATTTGCATATATGTTTTTGTCAATGTTAACTTGGTGCCAAGTTATGAATGCTGCTCAAGCTGAGGAAGCCAAACTCTTGCAGTCACAAGGGAAAAAGGTGCAGGCTGCCAAAAGTTGCTCAACCGAAGCGATACACGTATAAAATCAAAGAAGCACCACACTCCCGTCCCGCCAACATAGTGTAGGCTTGAAAACAACCGTAGCCCATGAATATCCGCTAAAGCCATACTACCTGATATGTTTCACGCCTCCCACCGGAGCTTAATCATAGGGTAGGGATACCCTATGATTAAGCTCCAATAGGTGGAGCGAAACATGTCAGGGGGGCGTGGCTTTGGCAGAAACTTATAGGCAGCGGCAGTTTCTTTGCAGTTTGCGGCGCTTCTTTGATTTTATACGTGTAGGTTTTTGTCAATTTGGATTGACAGTCTCAGAAAGTGCTGAGATTTAGACAACCCCTATGGACAGCACAACAGGCCTGATGCTTAAATGCAGTAGATAATTTAAGTAAACAAACCTGAGTCATCTCCGTGCCCTTAGCTTGCTACTAAACGGTGAAATGCAGCAACAAATGGACGATGTCCCGTCTCTGCTTCTATTCCTCTATGATCATGTAGCAGAGCCTAAATGGTTTATAGCATTGCTTCCTAGTCTGAATGGTGCTGTACAGGGTATTGCAAGAGGCTATAATCAAGTCAGGTATTTACACTAGTTTCTAAAAATGTATTGCAAGTTTTAATCCTGTATACATAAAATGCGTTACTTTGACATTCCAGTTCTTGTAAAATGAGGCAATCGCTGGATGTTTCCATGTATGATAGCAGCTTCATAAAGCAAAAAATAAAAATAAAAAAATCATTGGGTAAAGCTAGTAGGTTAGCCTCATTAAACTGAGTAGTCCTGTTTTTTTAATGGGGGACTTAATGGGGTCTATGTATAAACAAAATTTGCCTTGTAGAGGTCTTAAAATGGATGTAAATCCAATTCATGAAATGTGAGCTGGGCACATATACAGTATCTCACAAAAGTGAGTACACCCCTCACATTTTTTTTAAAAATATTTTATATTTTCGTTTGACAACTGAAGAAATGACTTTGCTACAATGTAAATTAGCTAGTGTACAGCTTGTATAACTGTGTAAATTTGCTGTCCCCCTCAAAATAATTTAACACAGCCATTATTGTCTAAACTGCTGGCAACAAAAGTGAGTACACCCCTAAGTGAAAATGTCCAAATTGGGCCCAAAGTGTCAATATTTTGTGTGGCCACCATTATTTTCCAGTACTGCCTTAACCCTCTTGGGCATGGAATTAACCAGAGCTTCACAGGTTGCCACTGAAGTCCTTTTCCACTCCTCCATGACGACATCACGGAGCTGGTGGATGTTAGAGACCTTGCGCTCCTCCACCTTGTGTTTGAGGATGCCCCACAAATGCTCAATAGGGTTTAGGTCTGGAGACATGCTTGGCCAGTCCATCACCTTTACCCTCAGCTTCTTTAGCAAGGCAGTGGTCATCTTCGAAGTGTGTTTGGGGTTGTTATTTTGGAATACTGCCCTGCGGCAGTCTCTGAAGGGAGGGGATCATGCTCTGCTTCAGTATGTCAAAGTCCATGTTGGCATTCATGGTTCCCTCAATCACCTGTAGCTCCCCAGTGCCGGCAGCACTCATGCAGCCCCAAACCATGACACACCCACCACAATGCTTGACTGTAGGCAAGACACTTCTCTTTGTACTTCTCACCTGGTTGCCGCCACACACACTTTACACCATCTGAACCAAATAAGTTTATCTTGGTCTCATCAGACCACAGGACATGGTTCCAGTAATCCATGTCCTTAAGTCTGCTTGTCTTCAGCAAACTGTTTGCAGGCTTCCTTCTGGGAAGACGGCCATGCAGATGAATTTGATGCAGTGTGCGGCATATGGTCTGAGCACTGACAGGCTGACCCCCCCCCCCCACCCCCACAACCTCTGCAGCAATGCTGGCAGCATTCATATGTCTATTTCCCAAACACAACCTCTGGATATAACGCCAAGCATGTGCACTCAACTTCTTTGGTAGACCATGAGAGGCCTGTTCTGAGTGGAACCTGTCCTATTAAACCACTGTATGGTCTTGGCCACCATGCTGCAGCTCATTTTTAGGGTCGGGGCAATCTTCTTATGGCATAGGCCATGTTTATGTAGAGCAACAATTCTTTTTTTTCAGATCCTCAGAGAGTTCTTTGCCATGAGGTGCCATGTTGAACTTCCAGTGACCAGTATAAGAGAGTGAGCGCAATAACACCAAATTTAACACACCTGCTCCCCATTCACACCTGAGACCTTCTAACACTAAGGAGTCACATGACACTGGGGTGGGAAAATTGCTAAGTGTGCCCAATTTGGATATTTTCACTTAGGGGAGTACTCACTTTTGTTGCCAGCGGTTTATACATTAATGGCTGTGTGTTGAGTTATTTTGAGCAGACAGCAAATTTACACTGTTATACAAGCTGTACACTCACTACTTTACATTGTAGTAAAAGTGTCATGTCTTCAGTGTTGTCACATGAAAAGATATAATAAAATATTTACAAAAATGTGAGGGGTGTACTCACTTTTGTGAGATAATGTATCTGCAGTGTTGTGTTCTCTCTCTTGAAAGCACTAAGTCCTGTGTGTTTGTGCTGCCCAGTTCTGTTATCAGCCTGATAACGTCTGGCAAGTTCTCCGAGATGGCAGCCTGGACTGTGTGTCAGGGGAGGTTGCTATAAATAGGTTAGCAGACAGCTTGACTTGTAAAAACAGAGCTGTGAAAGCATTTTCCTTCTGCCAATGTGGAGGGGGGTGTGTTCGCCTTTCCTCCAATCAGCTGTCATACAGAGTATATCAGAATGAACGACAAACCTATTGCTGAATAAGGAAGTGAAAATTCTTTAGCATCCTTACATTGGTTAAGAATATAGCAAGGTGACGACAGCAGATATGCAAGTAAAACCTATGTAGGGAGCTTGATTTAATCTTTGTATCATCTGAGGCGGTTCACTTCACTGGGTATATGTGAGGGTTTACATCCACTTTAAGCATTCACACAGGCACAACAAAATGATTACTATATGGTTTGCAATATGGTTATGTTCTATGACTGCATTATTTTTCTGAAATACCTCAATCAAAAAAAAGAAAAAATGAATTACAGCATTGTTGCCATTAGATGAAGCTGACAATCATAGAAGATAATCACAATACAGTGATTGTGCTGTGTGCCTGTGCTAATGCTTAAAGTGGATGTAAACCCAATTCATGAAATTTGAGCTGGGCACATATCTGCAGTTTCCCTTATCTCTCTCTCCAAAGCACTATGTCCCGTAGCTGTCTCTTGCTCCGTAGCTCTGTTATCAGCCTGATAACTTCTCACACGTTCTCCGAGACAGGAGATAGAAGTGTGTGTCGGGGAGAATGCTATAAATAGATTAGCAGTCCATCTACCGTCTCAGCATTTTCATTCTTCTATTAATGTGGAGGGGGGGGGGGGGGTGCGCCTTTCCTCAAATCAGCTGCTCCTAGTATAATCGATGCCTTCTCTAACAGTGCAGAATGGGGAAATGAAAATTCTTACCCAATGTACGAATTCTAAAGAATTTAACAAGATGGAGACATAAGCTATACATGCAAGAATTATGTAGGGAGATCGGTTTCATCTCTGTGTATCATTTTAGGCTGTTCACTGCACTGGGTATATGTGAGGGTTTACATCCACTTTAAATCTTCAATGCAGCATTTTATTTTTTTTTAATGCATAGAGCCTAACGTGTATGTGAATCAAAGCTTCTTTTTTTTTTTTTTTTTTTAGTTAGTGGGGATAGAATAAAACCATTGTCAGGTTTTTATTGCTACCAAGGACTATATAAAAGATTTCCCTCGTGTTATTGCCAGACACAACAGTTTCACCAATCAGGAATTAGAGCAACACAGACAGAAATGTACTTGCGGTAAAATCATTTTTGCTCTTTTCAATGGAAGATGCAGCTCTACGTTACATCACCTACTGGGTATAGTGCCAACTGCAAGTGTAGGACACCAAGTACAGCTGAAAAAATAAATGACAACCCAAGAGCAGACCCTGCCATGGAACCACCAATGCATCGACTTTCACTGCCCACCCACTCTTTGCTCTTGCTACAAACCTCCATTTTAATTGAAGTTCAACACCAAAAGATTGAAATCTGGCAGAATTCTGGCAAGGCTTCCAGGTTAAGGTCCCGCTCTCCCTGATCCAGAATTTTCAACAGCAATAGGTCACTTGCCAGATTTCTATCCTGGTATGTGTACTGTGGACCGAGCTGACACATGACTCCCTACCCAGCTTCCAGCACTGCTACAGCTCTCCAGTTTCCCACCTCCCCAATGGTTTATGTTGTGGACA